>NDGM010946979.1:0-12912 GCA_002564305.1 Octomys mimax | reverse complement strand
AAAAAGCCAGACCTAAAAGTTACTACTACTCTGTTTCCATTCATATGAAAACTCAAAAATAGAATTATATTGATAGAAATGCAAAAGTATTTGGCAAGAATAGAGGGACCTTGAAAGGAAAGGGACACGAGTGATAAACAGGTATATATGATTTTAATACACTGTAAATACTTATGGTCAGTGAGTTCTGTTGTATGCTGGTTATACCTTACGTACCCTGAGTTCACTATTAATTAGTTTTAAGTGGAAAAAATAATTAAGACAGTTGGGAATTCCCAATTTCTAAGTGCATTTTGCCTTAGATAAAATATTTCTTCAGTTTTATCATAGTCCTAAGAAACTTAACTTCACTAGCTGTATCCACAATGTTTTTGTTTTCATTACAATTTGAAGCCCTCATCCCAAAGTCAAGGCTGTGTATGTTTCGTTACTGTAGAAATAGAGAGGGATACATCTTGCTTTTGTTAGTTTTCTTAAGAATTAGTCTTTCTCCCTTACTAAACTATATTTTCCTTTTGTACTCTTTTCTTTAACCTGGAGCTGTAAAGGTAGGCCTGGTTAAATTTGACAAGTTATCTTTGTTAAAGGGATTTTGAAAACAGTATTAGTAACTGAAACAATTATACAGTAAGTAACATTCATGCATTTTTATAAAATAATCTCAGGCAGCAGTTTGTTCATGCTATTTATTGAGTCCTGGCAAGATGCTTGAAAACTTGCACAAGCTTGCATCTTGGCCCTTCCCTACATGTTGAAACGAAAGCACACATGTTCACATGTGAAAGTGTCGCCAGGCAGCCCAGCCATCCGCAATTTGCTCACATGGCTGTTGTAAGTTATTTGACGTGCATTCTAATTCAGTGGCCAACAGTTAAATTACCTTGTTCCTTTTGTGAGTGTGTATGTCTAAATGCTGGTAATCAACCACATCCCTTGAAAATTGATAGATGTGCTCATTAAGGGGAGTTCTTGCTCTTGGCTCTGATTCACAAGTCACCTCAGCTAGTGTTTCTGATGCAGCTGGCAAGAAATACAGCTCAGTAATACATCTGGCTTTATGCTCCTTTTCAAGGATTAAAACCTCCATTTTTGGTATGTTAAGCATGCATTGTAAAGATTTTACAAGCAAGAAGTCAGTCATTTGCTAATTACAATATTTGCACAAAAAATACCAAGGGCTGCTGCTGTTGTGTGGTGGCATTTTTTTTTTAATGCATTGCCATTTGCTCTTCATTTTATCCTCTTATGTTTCTGCCTACACAAATACCTATTTATTTGCGAGACAGATCCCTCTGTGGAGACTCAGAAGTCCACCAGCCTGCCACTGGCATAGATCTCAGCAAAGCTGCTGGTGTGAGAGGTGGTTCAGCAAGGTTTATGATTAGGATTTCGAAGGTAGCATACACCTTTTTCAGCTTTCAGGATGAAAAATGAATTGCCAATTACTGTCGACATGTTCAGATACAACACTTCATCTGATAGAAGTCTGCTCAGCCCGCTTTCTGCTGGGCGCCCAGCTAGGAAACCATCAGTTCTGGAAAAGAGGTGTGCTGGCAAGGAAGAGAAGACAGAAGGGGATCCATCTAGGATCCCTTCTCATTTTTCGTTCTTGTGCAAGCTCTAGGTAGGTCGGCCCCTCTCACCTTTGTTTCCCCAGCAGAGCTCTTGAGCAAGATGAAGTGATCAAAGCCTGGTGCCAGCGCATAGTCGCAATCTCATTACTTTGCAAGCTGCACGCCCAGATGCTGCTGTTTTTTTGCATCAGGCCTCACTGATTTACATTCATAACACCTCCATTACAGCTCATTTGGTACTACTTGTCATTAACCAGTTCAAGTCTTCACTGGGAGAAGAAACCATACAAATTAGTGAAGACCTCACTGACATACTTTTTTTTTTCTTTTTGGTCACAAAAATACAGCTCTATTACACATTATGTGTCTGAAACCATAAACAATTTTAAAAAATGAATTAGTCTCGCAAATCATGTGGAATTATAAACTACAGTTACAGTAGTGTTAGTACTGCTAATAAGTGCTTTTAAGTCATCATTAATAATACACCCACTCATCAAGGGTCCATTTTCTGCTCTAAGTTCTAATGGCATTGAAAATACAGAAATTTAAGGGCTGGCGAGATAGCTCAATGGACTAAGCACCTGCTTTGGCAAGCACAGGGACCTGGGCTCGCCACTGGTTCTGCATGCTGCGCTGGCCCCACCTCTGGGACACCATGAGCTGGTGAATGAGTCCAGGCCAGGTGGTGCATGTCTGTAATCCCAGCACAGGGGGAGGCTGTAAATAGGACGATCACTACGAGTCCAAGCTGTGTAGTGAGACCCTGTACCAAATACATAAATGGAAAAAAAAAAGTTTTATACTCATTGAAATCATTGACTACTGTAGAGGCATCAGATTCCAATATAAGAATTATAACTTTTACATTTGTTCAAGACAAAAACAATGGATTCATAGTACAAATAACCAGGATAAAAGTAGCAGGAAGTGAAATACTAGGCTATGTTTGTGGATCATACCATATTTTGAAAGGGAAAGTTTATAGGATGTAGATTTAACCAAAGTTCTATCAACTTGGGAGTATATATATTTTTTAACTACATACTTTATTCTTACTATTAGAGGTATACCTTTTAAATTGCTTATTGTTTCTAGAAATTTATTTCAAATATACAAATATACTATTAGGCACATATTTCTTCTGTATGTTGTGACAGTTACTCTCTACTGTATCATATCTATATTAATATCTAGTCAAAAATGAGCACATACTAGTTTGCCACATTAACTGTCTCATAATAGACTTTGAGGACTTCAGAGAGTAGGACATGGGAAGTAATAGTTTTGATGGAAAAGCTGGGGAAAGAGAGTTCAGGAAAGATTTGATTCTTGGGATACTTAGGAAAAAATCTTAGGGCACTACAAGGAAAGGGACCTCATTTTCTTGTACCATTAAAATAGTAAATGTGAACTTTTTAGGTTTTCCCAGTCTTGATCTCTTTACCCTAAGAATGCTCATTGAACCAACCTTTCTTTGCCGGTTGTTGCAAAGAAATGTGTTTTGTGGCAAATTTATGGGGCTTATTTTTATGATTTCTCTGGATGTCCAGTCTTATGTTTGTAACTCTTACTATAACCAAAATATATAAAGTTAGTTCATATTCTAGATAAATTTTCTATTGCTAGTCTACTTGAAGATAATAATATTAAGTAAATATTTTTAAGTATTCTGTCTTCTTCCCACTGAATTCTATGACCAATCTTTGCCTCTTGACATCCCCCTTGGAGATTTAGTCCAGGAAGTAAAAATACAAAATTACTCAATATGATTGGATTTGTAAATTACTGAAATATAGTTTCTTCCTTGTAACAAAAGGAAGTGCAATTTTTCTCCTTTTTTCTTTTCCCAAGTCAACTACTTAGAAGTGAAGCTTATAAAGTAGTAGCATTTATCTCTATAAATAGAAATGTTAATAAACTTAGTTTTTATTTTATTTCATATCAAGTATGGTGATATGGGACCTTCAGATTGTATAGGGGAAATAAATGTAACTCCCAACCTGAATGAAAGTTAAGAGTAGGAAATTTTATTAAGAGAGACACAGCCCCTGACAGTGACAGGATGGGACACAAGTGGGTTTCTGTGGACTCCACTTCACAGCAGAAAAGCAGGAGGTGGTACAATGTGGGCTAAGGCTATGATCGCCCAATAAAATGATAAGTATAGCCACTTAGGTAATATTGATCCAATGGGGAAGCAGGTCACATAACAAGTATACACGGAAAGAGCAGAAGAATTTTTTAGGAAGAGATGAGTCCAAGGGTCTTGGTCACACAGTGAGGTGACTCATGTCTATCTAGACTTTATTGGACTAGGTGTTCCCACCTATCTTATCTCTTGAGAAAGCATGTAGGCCTGGTCATTCTTTAGCTTGAAGCCTGACCTCCCACAGATGTGCCTCCAGCCACAGGTGTAATATGTTTTCATATTTCATATTGACTCTCTCGAGGGCCTATCCAGTTTGACTGCCTATAATCTTTCTAACTTAGCTGTCTTTAATAATAGCGCATGTATTTTAACTTGTACTTATTGATATATCCCACCTAATTAGCATATATAAATTCAACTCATTTTTCAAACATAGCTGCATAGTATTCCTTGGTCTACCATAGTTTATTGAACCTTTCTGCTCCTTACAGATGTTAAAGTTGTCTCAAATGATTTTTTTGATGATTTAGAAGCAAAAGGCTGCAGTGAAACAAACTTACGCTTAAATCCTTAGGAACTATTTCATTCATGTAAGGGATTTGAATTCTAATCCATTCTTGCAACTCTATAGCATTAGGCTACTTAACCTCTTGAAGTCCTTTATGTTGATATAGAAAATGAATATACATACAATACCTCATTGGATTAGTGTAGGAGTTAATGAAGTCATATAAATAAAATTCTAAGCAATTAGAATATACCCAGCCTTGCACAAGATCAGTTTCTTTAATGATCTAGTAGAGATAGAGTTGTTAAAGCCTTACAGATTTAACCTTACAAATTTTATCACAGTGTGATTCTAAATCCATCCTTCCAAGATTACTTGTTTGTTTGTTTATTAAAAAGAAAGCCCATTTTGAGAAAATTTTAAGCTTTCTTTCGTAATTTTAAAGTACTGCATTTTGGCACAGCCTTTACATTTTTTGCTGCTAGTTTGTAATTCCCTAGAGGTGAATTGAAAAAGATTAGTGGTAGAACTTTTTCCATTAACTCTGGGAAAAACTACAGGGCAAAAAATTGTCCTTTGGCAGAAATGTCAATCCATACCTCTTTTGGAGCATTTGGAAACTAAAGCACTGAGAAGCTGATTTAGTGGGAGAATTGAAAACCAAAATGTATACACATCTTCACCTTTTCTAACTGACGACGAGACAAATGAAAAATACATTCTCAGAACTTGATGATGCAGAGAAAATAAGATTGTTGCTCCAGAGAGTGCATTAAGGCTGAGATCTTTAAAAGATTTGAGTGCTAAGCTTTTAGAAAAAGCCTGATCCATTCTTATTAATATACATCTCTCTGTACTTAGTGCCATAAAATTTCCCTTTTGTGTGATGGACTATCTAGGAAGTAGACTTAAGAAAAAGGGAACGTTCATATGCTCCAGCTTTTGCTCTAGCAGCTACCAGAAGCTACAGTCATTCGTTCATGTTTGCAGTTGGTAGGCTTCCTGATTTTTTTTTTTTTAACATGTCAGGTCTTCTCTTATTTTTTTCTATTCTGTAAGGTCCATATAATTATAATGAAATAATATCTTACATCTGCAAAAATTGTATTGGGCTTAATACTTACAGAATGCAATGAATATATTCAAGCAAGTTACTTCTTATGTTCCCCACCTTAAAATGCAATTCTCTTCATCTATTAAAATGATGTTATCTGGTTTTTCTGTCACTATTTTGTATTTTTTAAAAATAAAAATAAAATTATGTTAGTAACAGATGTATTATCTAGGAATTAAATGATGTTCATTTATGTTCTTGGCAGAGCATAAGCAGTCAGTAGTTGCCTAATTATTAGACTCATCAATAGTTATGTTTCTAGCAAATGAATTTTGTGTTTTTTAATTGATGTCCATCATATACTGTAATCCAGTTTGTATTTCCCCAGAGGATAATCCTTGGATATAATAAAATTGCAATTGAGAATATGACATGCCTATAAACGTATATATTTAAAGCCTAATGTTTTCTGTCAAATCATTAATCAACTAGCAACATTGCTCAAAACAATAATTGTATTTTAGCATGCTGAATGAGAACTATATATTGTAGTTAAAAGCATGTCTAAAGTACTGTGCACAGATAAATGCCACTACTGAGTTCATGGTATAGTTCTCATCTATCTTTACAATATTTATATTTATTTGAAGTTGTGGCTATCCATGGGCTCGTGGTCTTCTAAACTTTATCCTAAAGTCAGTTGCTTGACATTTGGACCATTTTTTTCCCACAGAAACAAAAATGACACTTGTGATTGTCTAGGTTAGTCCTTAAAAGCCTATGCACCCCTTTATAATTAAGAATACAGGACAGGGACAGTAAAGCAGAATTAGAAAAAATAATGCATTTGTGTATGTATATTTGCATGTGTGTGTTTAAACTAAAGTCTGAATTTAAAAGGTTTTACTAACCTAATCACAGGAACAACCATATTTGTAAAAAAAAAAAAAGGACTGCAAAAGCTTCAGAAAGGGTAACAACTGTACCTCCCAGTCCATCCAGTAGTTTTAAAACATTTTTATTTAGCAGTTAGTAGAATCCTATTTGCAAATGAAATCTAGTATAGACCTGTAACCTACAGCTGATAAAAGACAGTTTTATTAGTATGACTATGGTTCATGAGCTATTTACAACCTTTGCTTATTGTAGGAACAGTGAAACTTATTTTCATGAGTATAGCATTTAATAATTAGTGGCTAGGGCTGACAGCTACTGTCTTATTTCAGCCTCCACACCCAAATTTCTTTACTTGGTTACAGTGTTATGATAATCCTGATTTGCAGTGAGAAGTCATGGCAAACGATAATAGTTTTGCTCTTTTTTTTTTTTTTTTTTTTAACAGTTTGTCCTGCAATCACAAGATATTCATCGATCTGTTCAGTCTATATGATTAAAAGTAAAATCAGTTTCTGGTTCAAAGTTGAATAATTGACAGTATCTAATAAATCATAATATAGAAGTTCAGATAAATATCCAAAACTTATGATATTAAACCACAATATCAAAATAACCTTTGACACCTCCTTCCTGCACTTAGAGCTCATTCATTAAAAAGAGCACATGCTGCCTGCCCCGTCTTGGTTTTGCTCATGTTTTCCATACATAACCTAAGATACCTTTCTTTCTATTTCCCTCTTAATGAATTCCTCCATTTATCAAGACCTCTCTTGTGGATTAATTTGTTTTCCGTGCAAAATTTTTTTCAACACTTTCGTGTGTGTGTGTGCTTGTGTGTATGTATTTGTACTTTTTTTTTTTTTTTTTGTAACTGTAGGTGGCAGTACTCAGCATTGAACCCAGGCCCTTACATATGTTAGCCAAATGTCTGCCCTGCAGCCACATCTTCAGCCCCAAAGCCTTTGTGCCAGTATCCTTTGTCTCACAGTTGCCACCTCCCTTCCCCAGTGTGAGCCCTATGAGGTATAAGTTGTACCTGAGACATCTCATAGCAGTTGCACTATAATAAGTACCCAATTAATATCTATATTGTTGTTTACTGAGCTGAACTCAACTCATAAAACTGTCATGTGTCTCTGTTTAGGCTCCCAGAATATTTTTATTCTGGAATTTAGTGAAACATGTCTGAAAAGCTAAGTAAAAATACCAAACACTGGAGAACACACTGACATGGTCATACATCCAGTTACAGTGTATAAATCTCATTGCCAGTTGAATTGAAAGCTTCTGGGTGTGTGTGTGTGTGTGTGTGTGTGTGTGTGTGTGTGTGTTTTAAGACTGGGTCTCATGTGCCAGCTAGTATGTATGGCAGAAACAAAATTAACATCAAAGTGGTCTGACTGCAGAGCACCCATGTTTTAATTTAATCTACTCTATACTAATAATTAGGGGAATTGGAGACAGCAGCTTGCTATGTAATTCCAGGTGGCCTTGAACTCATAGTGATCTTCCTGTCTCAGCTTCCTAGATACTACAGTTATGGTACACACCTGGCTTAAAACCTTCTCCAGGGCAGAAATTTTATTATGGTTATAGATTTCCCCTGAAACTTGCACAATACTGCATTTGGAAAATATATATTGAAATAGATACATTCAACTAGAGGCCTGTGCTTGTGCTGACATCTCTGTCCAACCTAATAGTTTGATTTATCTAGCTGTTGATGACCTTTATTACAGGCCATTAATAGAGATTTGATTTTTGTTGGACATTAGCTAATTGCCAGAGTTCATCTGCAGTATGTGCTTGATAGAAGCAGGGCTTTCCTCTTGACAGTATCAATAGAGTGAGTAGGTAGCACGGTAGCAAAATTCAAAATATGATGGAATATTATTTATTAGATTAAAGTTTGTCATTGATTGGAAATTCCTTCATTTTAGATTTATATAAATTGTGAATTTTTGTCAAAGAAAAGATTTTTGATACTTGGAAACTTCTTGGCTTTTGTTAATTTTGAGGACTGTTTTCCACTGTTGATGTAGACAGCATATATACACAACTTTTCTAAAACCAAAGCACAGCTCATTAACATTTTCCAGTTGAACCTGAAAACACGTATCTTCAAGTCAGGAGACTCTACCAAGAATGCCAATTAAATACTGTATAATAATTTTCCTTCCTCATGAGGTCTCTGTTGCCTGAAATATGAGTCTATACTCAACTTAGTTATAGGCATTTTCCAAGCAAGGCCCTGATGGGACCAATGGATAGAGAAGAAAACTCCTGTGTACTTCAAGAAAATGCTAAGTGTGCCATTCCTTTTTCTGGCTCAATTAAAACTGTACTGATTGTGAAGTCCCATTAACCCAGTGGGTGACTACCCTGAACATATTAGCAGCAGCCCCACTATAATGTGAGCCATCTTGCCACATCATGGACACATTTATGAAGATTGATAACAGCTAACATTCAGTGTTAACTTTTATTGTCAGGCAAGCTGTACGAGAACCTGTCGGTATTGTTTTTTGCTTTGATTTATGAGTAGGTTGCCATATGAAGAAGACATCACATGAAACATTACTGTTGACAGCAATGTCACTAGATGGTAACTATAACAAATAACAAATAATTCTAATTAGTTTCGTTACCCATTCTTTCTCTCTTCAGGACTGGGCATGGACCAGAGCCTCTAAGCAATACTGTGTCCCCTCCAAGGAGTAGGTGACTCGCTTGCCCATGGGTTAACGAGTGTCTCCAAAGGCTTCACTCTAACTGCAGCTAGCAGTGTGATGCTAATCGTCTAAGCAAATCATTAACTAGTGGGCCTAATAGTCCAGTTGGCCCCAGCTGGCCATGCTGCAGTAATTACCTATTGGCTTCGCCTCAGGATGTATGTGGCTCACTTTTCCACACAGACCCCAGAGGTAGATGGAGCCTGAAATTCTGACTCCTGAATAGCTGCAGTATCTCCAAGAGGCTTTTCTAGAAAACGGCTCCTGTAGCTTCTTGCTCAGTAGGACTTTTGTCCCCAAGGAGAAGAGTCATTTTGCCTATTTTATTTAATTTTTTATTTTTGTCAATATACTTTGGTGTGGTGGAGTGTCTTTTATGTGTTAAAAACTCTCCTCTTTGAAATCTTTGGTCTCACTAGTAGTTGTGTCATAATATGCAGAATGGCAGCTGTGTTTTCCTGTAAGCCAATGCCACTGTTGGGAAAGGCTCTCTGTTTATCCCATGGACACACACATTATAAGTGATGCCCAATTTTAAAAGCCAAGACTCTCGGCAAATTACTAAGCCTTTACCTCCTTATAAAACAGATGAGTGCTGCCCTCCATAAGGCTGCATTTGTTTAAAACTGGTTGTGGGATTGGGGGCAAGCATGTGTGTGTACAGAAATTGCCACCTTTCTTTTCGGTTCCACATGTAAATAGATACTCTTTGTCTCTGCCTTATGTCTCTGCCATTTTAGCCATAGTTGAACCTACTTCCTGTTTGATATTCCAATTTTTAAAGAACATTTTATGTGCCATTGATTGAGGCAAATTCTAGTAAGGTTTTACTGTTCTCTGATCTTTTATTACCTTCTTTATCTGTGGCGATCCTTTTTGCAAGTACGAGAGACTGTGTTGTGACAAGCAGTAGAATGAAAGAATATGGATGGAAGAACGCATCAACTATTACCAGGAGTGGAATGTGGCCCTGGCCCAGGCAGGCTGCATCTAATAGCCTCTTGCTGCCTGGAAGGCTTCTGTTGCTGAGAGGGCTTGGAGCAGCCAGGCAAGCCCCAGCCATAGAAGGAGAAGCACAGTGGCAGCTGGGAGAATCACATTTGGCCCACCATGGCAGCAAGACAGTGCCCAGGAAGCCCTGATCTCCAGTTTGGGGGAGCCAAATTATGAAGGTTGGATGTGAGATGGCGTCATTAAGGCCTTTCTGGAGAGAGAGTGCAATTAGCTGTGAAGCCAAATGAGCAAGTGTGTTAATCTGTGGGGAAGGTGCTCCTCAAATGCTCGTGAAGTCAACCAGTGACTGTCATGAAACTTTCTTTTAAACACATACTTTAAAAAAAAAGTGAATGCCAAATCTGAACATCAGAGTTGCTTTAAACATGGGCATAGTTAGGACAAAGACTTAAACATTAATAGAGCCCCCATTTTTTTCTTCCTGGAAGAGAAGATAGTCTACTAAGACCAGTTGATTTTTCATTATTTTGCTTTCCTTTTAATGGGACATGGAATGAGTCAGAAATAAGCATTTTTTGGTCTCCTTATTCTCAGAAATCTTGATTTTTGTATAGCAGGCCTATTCTTAGAACAGAACCAGACCTTGTGAATTTCAGTGTCACAAAATGCTAAACCTTAACTGTAGGAACATAGGAAAGTGTAAAACCAAGAAAGGACAACCTGATGCCAAAGCTAGAGTACGATAAAAAAAGGTTATTTGAAAGGGGAGCTGAATAAATTTTGTTTTAGGCCACCAGTTCTGCTTGGTTGTAGTGGCTCCCTGGAGCATTTTGTTGAGGAAGATTCTGGAATAGACAGGCATTGCCTGAAAATATGTAGGCCTGATAAGTGGTGTCTGTCCCTGGCATGATCATGACAGAGTTGGCATATTTCTGTATATTTCCTATGTTTATCTTAGAATCATATATAAATATCTGCTTATCTCTTAGCTAATAGTGCCAAAGCCAGAAATTCAGAGTATGGAGGGGGGTTACAGTACAGTGTTGATATCTGTTCTTGGTCCTCTTTTCATCATTTCTCCTACCAGCAGGCTTAGTGAGATGCAATGCCTCAAAACAGGACTGTATTTTGTTATCCCTTGTCCTGATATGGCTCCTAACAGGAGAACCTGTTATTTCTCACTTATTTCATGAGAGCTGAGCACCAGTGAAGCTGTTACTAGCATTTCAAGACCTTCAAAGGTAATCAGGATGAAAACAGTTGCTACTCAAGTGACCTTCATGGCTAGTCATGCCTGCCATGGTCTTTATCATAAGAGAATGTATTAACATTCCACTGTGCTTTGCATTTATAATACACACAATGACAGTAACCTTTAGGACATTTCAGAAAGAACCTAGCAGCAAAAGTCATAGTGTACAAGTTGGGAAATAAGACCTTAGTCAAGTGACCTCTCTCCTAAATACTGGAATTGGGAAAAGCTCCATCTGTTAAGCACTTACTTCTTTAGTCTAAACATTGGTGCTTATAGCGTATAGTAAAAGTGGTAGATTTCAGTGGTATTAGGTAGAAATTAGTGTTATATGATTGACTTGTTATGTTAAAAACTTTGATAAATGCCCTCATTGCTCTATTTTATTCTATGTGATTGTGATAAAAAATTAACTCATTAATATATTCAGTTTTGATAGCCAAACCTTCAACCAAAATCATAATCCCAAGCATCACTTGAGAACTTCTTCCAGGGCTCTTTGTTCCAAACTCAAAACTGGTGTTGCTGGCTCTTGTCATTCAGTTTGACAGTTTACACTGATCCAATTAGACAGAGAAATCTAAAGTAGCTATTTTATGGCCTACTATATAACCACACTCATTATACCTCTTAACCATAAGATATGATATAGCAAAGTTCTCAGTTTTACAGGCTTTTTACATAATCATTTAGTAATGTGCAATTAAGTTCTGAATAGTAGTCAATCCACAAGTACCATGGTTTTATTATATGTTTGGCTGTAGGTTCTCATTCAGCCTTTATAAAAGCCACTCACTCCAGTCCAGTGAAGCCCATCTTTATCATTTACCTGAGTTTTCTTGCCATTCAGCCATGGTACATGTATCACAGAAAGGAGAATCCTTTCAGTCTCTCTTCTTCCTCCATCCTGCTTGTGGACTGGACTGTGGGGCCCTGACCCATACCATTCAAAATAAAACCCTTATGAGTGCTTTCATCCTTCTCACTATTGCTTCTGAATGAGTTTTAGTAGTTAAAGCTTTTCAAGGTAAAGGAAAGCACAGGCTTCAGTGTGTGAACCAACCAAAGTGGCACCCAACATTTTTAATTAACACTGGTACTGCTAGGCCTCCTGCTGAGGTCTGCCAGCTTGAGTTTACAAAATGACATTTATGGCCCAAAAGATAAAGAAACTCACTGAAAGAGACAGAAAACCAGTTTTTGGCCTGTTTGAATACTGGTTTAATAATAATAAAACTTCAGCTGTGTATTGTTTTTCTTGAAATGCCTAACTTATTTTAGACAGGATTGTACTAGTATGAAAGCAAATTAAAGCAGTTTGTATTCGGTTCTGCCGAGTTCCACTCGCTGCCTAGTCACAAGTTTCAGCTGTACCACCAGCAGTGGGCAAATCTGTGCCAAGTGTAATTATTTCCAATACAATTCCACTTATTCATAGGAAGGACTGTTGCTCCCCATGAAAACTTAGTTGAGGAAAGAAAAGGTATATAGGTTTATGGTAATTACATGCCCTGTGCTTGAGGTTTGATTTTAACATGAGTATAGCAACTATCTTTTATCAAAAACACATACAGCAACTGTCTTTCAAGATCACCCAGCCACTGTGGGCACCTTCCATTATGTAAACAGTCACCATTCCTCCTTTGGACTGTGGTTGAAACTTGGCTTTTAAATTGGCTATTTGGGGGCTGGTGAGATGGCTCAGTGGTCTAAAGTACCTACTTAGAACAAGGCACAGGGACCGTGGTTCAATCCCCCAGCACCACATGCCAGCCAGCCCCGCCCCCTG
>NDGM010946960.1:0-10892 GCA_002564305.1 Octomys mimax | reverse complement strand
GACAGAGAGAGAGACAGAGAGAGACAGAGAGAGACAGAGAGACAGAGAGAGAGACAGAGAGAGGGAGAGACAGAGAGAGAGAGGAGAGACAGAGAGACAGCGAGAGAGACAGAGAGAGAGAGGGAGACAGAGAGAGAGACAGAGAGGGACAAAGAGACAGAGAGACAGAAGAGAAAGAGATACAGAGAGAGAGCGACAGAAAGACAGTAACAGTGACAGTGACAGACAGAGTGAGAGACATAAAGACATTGATACAGGTTAAGTAGAGATATAGAAGAATACACACACATGCACAGAGCAGCACGTGAGCATTAGACAAAGTCCGAGAGGTGAACAGAGAGGCAGGGGTCAAGAAGGACAGTGTGGGAGGAATCAGCACTACATCTCTGGCTCAGACCCTTCTGCAGAGGTAGCTGAGAAGGTCCACTCACCCCAGGGCTCAGGGAGGCCTGGGCTAAGGAAAGCCAGGCAGCCACAGGGTCTCCCAGCCTGCACTGTACCGCTGAGTCTGGAGGCTGCAGGCCTGCGTGCTGGGCTAGGAGACCAAGGATCAGCCAGTTCCCCTCTATGGGGTTCATTGCTCCCTTTATAAAGACGTGGTAAGTCCCACTCTCTGCACTGAAAGTCCAGCATGATTCTCTGAAGTACCTGCCTGCTTCTAACTTGGAATGGGAAATTCTGGAGGGGCAAGCAATAAAGGTTCTGCAACTTACGAAAGCCTCAGTAGTGGGGCCAGGGAGATAGCTCAGGGGAATAAGTGCTTCCCTGGCAAGCATAAGGGTCTGAGTTAATTCTTGGTTCTGCAAAAAAAAAAAAGAAAGAAAGAAAGAAAAAGACTCAGCGGCATGAATTCAACCCACCTGTCCCTGGAAGCATGGACAGATCCAGGCTGGAGGGGAAGGGACCCCCTTACCTTTGGGTAACTGTGAAATGCTAGGTTCCCTCACTCTTCCACTGGCTCCCTGACAGGTAAGCCCAAGTCTCCAGGTCATCATGTTGTTTCTGCTTACTGTTGACTCTGCTTCCATGTCCTCTCACACCCTGTGCCTTGGGCCATCTGGGGCTCTTTCAAACCCTTACACCTTTGCACCTTTGCCCCGACTCCATCTGGTACACCCTTCCTACCTCTGCACTTCCCTGGGCCAAGTCTTAACTGAAGTGTCATTGCCTATTGAGGACCTTCCCTGATGGCCGAGGAGTGACTTCTTCCTTATTGTGATGGTATTCTTCTTTCCTCTCATATTGCTAGGTACAGTATTTATGGCACTATTTCCAGTCACAGTTTGTGGCCAGCACCTGGTGGGTTCTCAGTGTGTATTTGCACGTGTGAAAGTGTGAGCAGGTACCAGACAGTGTGTGCAAGGGGAGAGCCACAGTGGCCGCTGCAGTGTGGCAATGTCGCATTCCTGCTGTGACAATTTCTCCCTCTGATGACTCAGTCCCTGGGGCCTTTGCAGCACTGAGAAGCTTCTGTCAAGGGGCAGTGGCTTTTCCCCCTCGCTTAAATGAGATATGAATAATTGATTCAGCTCCTGAATAATTAATCAGATATTCAATAAGGAAAGTAATTGTTGGCACATTCCCCCACGGATAGACTGGCTCAGCCACTGCCCCATGTGGGTTGGATGGCTTGTGGGGGTTTTGGGCTCAAGGAGCCCCGAGCCAGCCAAGGGAGGTCACCTTGCCTGACACTTCTGGCATTCTTCTCTGGCTCATCACTTCCTGGGAGGCCACTTTTTGCCTCCAGATGCCCACCGAGATGATGGGATTACAATCTTTTCATCTAAGCTATCTGGCTTCTTCCCTGCCCCTCCCAGCTCTGAGGTCTGATCTCTTCATGTAGAAGATGTGACATCCCACGCACACTGTCCTTTCCCATGGCTGGTCCGGCCCAGGTGTCAGCAGAGGGGCCCAGGGCCAGCCTCTCTTCCTAGTGCCAATTGTTCTCACTTTCCCAACTGTGGGGGGGGGGACATGAAGGACGTCACTCTCTTTTTGTCCTGGGGGTCAGGCTCCAAAGAGGAGTTGTGGAGAAAAAGGGGCACTGGAGACTAGCTGATTTCTATGTGTGTGAAAAGCTCCAGAGAAGTGTGTCTGCTTGGGGCCCTCTTGAGCCCCCTTGGGCTTATCCCCTCTTCCAGAGGGGTGGAGAATATTTCCCTGTCTGAACCTGGGACGCTCCAGTTCTCATTGAGCAATCCTCGAAATGGAGTCCTCTTGGTGGTTTTTTTAGAGTTGCTGGTGCATTTGTGTTAAGCTAATCACACATACCATGCCACACAAATCTACCCACACTTGTACACTGAATGCACACAAACACACAGACACACAGACATGTATGTTAATAACAACATATATATCACACAAACATGCACATAAACTCAGCCATGTATCACATACATTCCATACAAATATATACCAGATACATGCACCACACACTCTAGATATATGTAGTGTTTGTGTACATGCACAAAATACACATGTATGCACAGACACATGTAGCAAATGTATGTGTGCATAACATATGCCCATGTGTTTACGTGTGCAAGTGTACGTGTAGGTACGTGCACATCTACTCAGATGTGTCTTATTTACTTTCCTCATTGCTGAGACAAGATACTCAAACCCAAAGTTAAAGGAAAAGAGGTTTATTTTCTTTCAGAATTTATAAAGATTTCAGTTCACACAGTAGGCTGGCTCAAAGGCAGGGCAGCATGGCAGAGGGGCATTGTGGGGGAGAAAGGCTTCATGGCAGGAAGAAGACACAAAGCAGTGATGTGGTGAGGCAGCCACAGTGGCAGCAGTGGCAGCAGCAGCAGAAGCAGTAGATGCCTCTTTTTTTTTTTTTTTTTTAATTTTTTTTTTTATCTCTTCCAGGTTACCAGCCCTTCGGAAGCATGTACCACACTCAGGGTGGGCCTGCCCATTATCCGTACCCAGAGCTATGCTAAACCAATCAGTGGACTAATTTGGTAATCTCACACCCTTAATCCCAGCATGACACACTTAATCTCAGCATCACACACCCTAGATCTAACCACCTCTGAAAAGCTCCACCTATGACCACATGAGGCTTGGGGGGGACTCTACATACAAGCCACACCCAGGCGCGTGCATACACAGCACGTGTGTATAGATGTGTGTGCACACATGTAGGTGTTGCTGTCCCATTCTGTTACTGTAATGGAAAGATGAGAGTCAGTAATTTATAAACAATAGACATTTATTTTTCATAGTTTTGGAGACTGGCAAATGTGAGAGCAAGGTGCCAGCAGAAGCAGATCGAGGGTCTAGAAAGGGCCTGTTCTTCAGAAGTGGCTTCTCACCTCACTCAGGAGATTGGGGAGTGGAGAAGCTCTGTGGATTCCTGCACTAGTCTGTTCACGAGGACTGGAGCCGTGGCAGCGGGTGTGCACGTACTACTCACAGGTATGCAAGCCCCAGGGCGAGAGTCACCAGCTGCCAGACTTGTGCCTCCCAGGCCTTGCCTGTCCTGCCTCACTCTGCCTTTCCATGTTCCCTTTAGAGAGGGGTAGTACAGATCGCTGCTGTCTCCCTGTAAGTACCTGGTTTGTGACCATGCACACAACCCAATGGGCCATATTGGGGCCCGTAGGGGCAGGGCTGGTACTGGATGTGGAATTCAGGCTACAGAGGGAAGGTGGCTAGGCTGGGCAAGGGTCAGCAGGGGGAAGTATACAGTGGCTCTTGGTCCCCGGCTAGTCTGGCATGGTACCTCAGTTCATGAACTCAACTCTCTCCACAATTCTGGTCACTGGGGTCAAGCTCTGCATACAGAATTTGAGGCGTATCCTGCCACTTGGCCACCGAGAATGTCTCAGAGCAAAACAAAATGCAATCTTTAGCTGGGCATGGTGGTACATGGCATAACCCTGTTGCTGTGGAAGGCTGAGGCAAGAAGATTGCACGTTTTAGCCCAGCTTGAATATCGTTTTGAAAAAAAAGGGTGGAGGGCTTGGGGATGTAGTTCAGTGAAGGGGACCTGATCTTAACCCCCAGTACTGAAACAAAACAAAGCAAAGCAAAGCAAAACGCACGCAAGTTAAGTAGGACAAGTGTCTCTAGCCTTAGGGAAATATGTCCCCAAGTCTGCAATTCTGGACCCATCCCAGAAAAAAGATTTTCTTCAGCATTGCTTTGTCTGTAGAATCTTTGAGAAATACTTAGTTGCTATTCTAGAGTCAACTGACCCTTGAGAGTGATGGAAGTTTGTCTACTCGAACCGGTTCTCTGAGGCCCTTGGTCTCTGTGCGTGGAGGGGTGGGCCTGGCAGATGCTGAGGGCTGGTGTTATTGGATGCTGTTGACACCTGGCCCTTGAAGCCTTTGGTCTATTGGTCTATTGGTCCAGTCACTGCTGCTGGCAGGTCTGTCTCCCAGTGTGCGCGGAGATAATGCCCTGGGTGGCCCTCTGCCTGTCCTTCAGTTGTGTGACCCCGAGGAATGTTTCACAAGAGTCCCCAGCAGGACTGCTGCCCAATTTTCCACTACAGAAAGTTGCTCAAGCACATGCCATTGGCTGGCTTCTTTCTCTCTCCTTTGCTTTCTGAATTATCAGATAAAAGATCTCCTTCCAAGTTGTTGATTTAAGAATCTATTTAGAGGAATGTGACCTGCCTTACCTCCTTACCTCCAGCAGGGTGACAGGAGAGAGGATCTTGAGTCTGCCTCTTGCATGATTCCATTTTCCTGTTACTTATGAGAGTCCAGATGGTAAATATTCTGCTTAGACTCCAGGAACAATCTCAATCCCTACTAGAGTAATGTACTTCTACACTCAAACATTCCATCCCCATTCATTGTATAAAATCTCTTTGCTACACCTAAGTCTACGGTTACATTTGGAAAACTATGACCAATGTAGCTAAGGTAAAACCAGCATCTCCTGAGGTCCCCACAGGCCTTTTCTCATCCAAGTGTCAGCAGAAATGGTTTGCAATGGTTCCAAGTTTCTTGGAGGTCCTAAAAATGTTCTTTACTCTTTAGACAACTCATGCTTGAATGATTGGTGGGCCCCTCTGATTCCAGTTGGGATCTTTTGGAAGGTTCCTCAGAATTTGCTTCTGTAGGTAGTTGCTTCTCTCTGGGGTCCACCTGGTCCTGCCTCTTTGTCCAGATTGCTGAATATGGCTGTGAGTTTCTCATGCTGCACAACTGGAGTGCCATTCACAAAGATCACGACGTGAATGACATGCCCTATGATTTTGTACTGTGCAGCTTAATCAGCTGCATACAGTAGCCCTTTCCTTGAAAAAGAGTAGAGTGTGCTTACTGGCTACTGTCCCTAATTTCTCCTGGATTCCTTCTCTGCTATGGCCCCTGGCATCAGGACAGCATAGCGACCCATATTCTGATAATGGACTTAGTTTTGCTAAGTAGTAAAAAGAGGAGATGGGAGGATGAGAGCAAGCAGGGCCTGGAGAGTGATCAAGAGTGACCCTGAGAAGGCAGCCCAGGTCTTGAGCTCAGGGAATGCTCGCTTCAGGACTGACTTTTTTCCCTACTGCTATGCAATCTAGAGCTCCTGGCTGCCTTTCTGGGACCTGGATTCCTTCCTGGTGCACCGACTCTCTCTGGATGCCAGAGGCTCCTGGTACAAGCCTGCTGCCTGGCCTTTTTCAGATTTGCTGAGGGCCACAGCAGGAGGCCCTTAGGAAGGCTCAGGGAAAACCTGGCTGCTAGAACCTTCCAGAAGTAAAAGATGCAGGGAGGGTGATAGCATTTAAATCAGAGGGAGGAAATGCCACCCAGGACCTAAGCTCTGGGTTATTTATGCACGTTCAGAAATGGCTTCATGCATCCAGGCGCAATCCAATGATTTGTCAATGAAGGCCTCCTCACGCCCTCTGCCCCCGCCCCTGCCTCTGATAACATTTACAGTAAATCTATTGCACTGACCATTAAATCTGAGGCCGCCTCGAGCGATCGCTTCAATGGGGTGCTGACAGGCCGAGAGTTAATAATGATGCGGACGCTAACCTGTTTATTGATTTGCTTTTTGTACCCTTCATCCCGACTCACTCCTTCTCCCTCTCGGAGGAGAAATCTTGGGATTAGTAATCAGGTGACAGCCTCGCCCCCCTCCTGTTCCCAGCCGTGTCATCCTGCTTAAACTCTCTGAGATAAATTGCCTCTACCTCCCCGGCCCCTGCCAGCCACTCGCTCTCAGTTACTCAGCACAAGATGTTGCATCTGTCACTGGAGCCAGCAGACAGAAAAAAAACATTAACACAGACATGGAAAGCTTTTAACTTTGACAAGAGGAGTGCAGAGAGTTTTATATTTAGCCCCTCCAGCAAAGGCCACGGTCAATCCATTAGGGGGGGCTTGTCAGATGCAGGAGGAAGGGGAGAGGGCTGGGACCAGGGGAACAAAGGTGGGGACACTGTTGGCAGCAGTCTGAGAAGCCTGGATGTGGACCTGGGGTGCCCACTGCCTCCCTTTTTCTTTAATTTGGAGAGAAGATACTATACCAAAGGTAAGTCATTATGGCATGGGGCAGGGCTCCAGATATGGGCCTGTTTCAGAGCTAAAATAGTTTGAACTTCTGTTTTAAGATTCTAAGATGTGGGGTTGCAAAACCTGACCTGTTTTGTGACCACAGCACGGTCAATATCCACAAATAAAGTAAATCTTTTTATGGAAGTCTCAAAAATAAAGAGAGGTTGGCTTCATGGGAGGAAAAACTTAAGACTTAAAAAAATTATTTACTTTCTCCCCAAGAGCTAATCATGTAGGGCTGAGTTTATTCCTCCCTCCCCTCCTGCTCCTCCTGTCTCTACATGTGTCTCTCACACCCCACCCTCATCTTGATCACAATGAGCCCTCTCTTTTCCTTGCCCTTTTTCTTCCTCTGTGTTTTCCTTCCTCGAGAAGAAACTTCAGAAGTAATGAAGGCGCCTGTTTCTCAGGATTCCCCCCACCCCCATGCCTTTCCTTGGGATACATAAGGACTAGGGTCCCAGTTGGGAGCAGGTAGGACTGGGGAGACAATGACATCCATGCAGTTATGGGCATATGTGTGTATTACTGCTCCAGGTGGGGATGGTGAGATTGGCTTTGTGGAAGACCCAGGACTTGGACTTGTCTTAGAGAGATTGTGGAGTTGTCTTGATCAGTGTTCAGGAGTAGAGAGGGGACAGGTGGGGTGGAGGCTCCAAGTCTGATTCCCAGCAGAGGCCTAGGTAGGGACAGTGGACAAGAGTGGTGAGTACAGTAGGGAAGGGGAGAGTTAACACAGGCTAAGCTAGTGAGCAGGTGACTGCTGTGGGAAACTGGGGTGCATTCCTGTTAGAGACTGCTGGGAGACCACACAGAACTCACTTGCAACATCTCCACTGCCCCTGGGAGGGAGGGAGCTGGGCCCCTGCGCTATGGGCTCCTCTCCATCACTGGCTGAGGCTGCTCTGGATAGGACAGGCATTGTTTCAGCAGTTCTGGGCTGTGGTCTTCAGGGGCTCCTGAGGCTTGGGCAGGTGCTTGGGAGCATGATAAGGAGCCTTGATATTTATAGAGATAAACGAGGCACCAGCAACATCCACCTCAGACTCCCAACTGTCAGAACATGTGTGCTCCATACTTCTGCCAAATGAACTCCTGCAAGGGATTGGAGTAGGGTCTTGTTCTCACTAGGTTCTTGGGTCAAATTTGCAGCAGAGAGAGAAATTATGTGTTGGTGTTTCTTTCACTCTTCTAGGTACTGGATTACATATCTCTCCCTCTATCCCTCCATCTCTATCTCTATATCTCTATCTCTATCTCTATCTCTGTCTCTGTCTCTATCTCTATCATCTCTACCTCTGTCTCTATCTTTGCCTCTACCCCCCCACCATTGTGCCTATTTTATAGGGTCTGTCTCTCATATGTGATAAATACTTGAAAATTACCTCCTTGTTGATCATTTACTTGCAGTTTTCTATGTTGTTTTTGAGCTTAAGAGCTTGTGGAGAGCAGAGAGCAGGTGTGTGTTAGTTTTTAACTTTGAATGCTAGCATAAAGCTGTGCACAAATTAGAGGATCAGTGAAGGTTTGTCAAAGTCATGAAGGAAGAAAAAGCATCAGCACTTTTGTTAGATGGGCTTGGAGGGACAGGCCCTGTATCAGGCAGGTTTTCAGTTGCTGGAATGAAACAGCTGATGCCCACTACTTAAGAGGGGGAAAGGTTTGCTTTGGCTTATGGTTTCAGGAGTGGCAGTACATAGTTGCCAGCTCCAGGGCAGAAGCATCATGGTGCAAGGGCATGGGGGCCAAAGCTTCTGGTTTCATGGTGGTTGGGACGCAGAGCACCAGCAAGAGGCACACCCTCCAAAAGCACACTCCAGGTGACCCACCTCCCCCAACCAAGCCCTACCTCTTAATGGCACACTCGCTATGAGCATGAGTGAATTAGAACATTGGAGAACATAGTGACCCACTCATCTCTCTAGGCATCTCTTGCTCTAGTCAAGTAGATGATTAAGATGAACTGGCAGAAGCCTTATGGGTTCTTGCCAGGCGATCTCAGGAGACATCTCAGCCTTAGGTGAGCTGACAGCCTCTGCTCAGGGGTAGGAGGACACTGGGTTGGGATAGAGGGTGAATTATGGGAGTGAAGGATGCTTGGACAAATGAGCTAGAAACAATGAACTATCCAGGGAGCTCCAAGAGTAGGAACCAGAAGCCCAGCCAAGCTGAAAAGGAATGTGGAAGTCAGGAGGTCAGCTGTGGAGTGGGGGCTGGCAGTACTTTCTTCCTGCATCCTCCCTGATTTCTCTACCCTTTCTTTGTCAGTCTCAGGTTTCCAACCAAACCTTGGAGGATCCAGGATGTCTTGGGTAGGCTCTGGCTAAAATCTCAAACTTTAAACATTGACTTAAGAAGAGTTCTAGGACAGGAGACTTACTCTTCTTCCCCAAGGTGGCCATTCCTTCTCAATGCTGGCTTACTGTCCCAGGAATTCCTGCAAAGTCTCCTTTCCCTTCTCAGAACTCAGGTGAAGATGGAAGTGGGGCTTCTATCTCTAGAACACCTGGGGCCCTGTCTTAGCTTTCCTTGTGGGACCCACACCTAGCTGAAGTCTGGAGGGACTTCATTCTCCAAGGATGCTTGGTCTGTGTCTTGGTTGGGAACAGCTTTCCCAGGACAGGTAAGGATCTCAGCCCTGGGAGTGTCGAGTGAGGAAGGTGTCTGGTAACCCTGGAGGCGGGTATCATTTCACCAGTCCCAGACGGGGTGAGTCCTTGGCCGACGGACAGGGCGTAATGGCTCTTGATTCGAGTATGGTGATAAACGTGGAGAGAAATGAAGCCAGGACAGATCTGTGTCTCCTGTAGCAGCCACAGTTGCTGAATCTGCTGTTTCTGAGAAAGTGAAATTTCAGTCCCTCCTGGCTGGGTTGTCAGGACACACAGGCAGAGTGTTAGCCGACCTCTCTGGCCGCTTGGTGGAAAATGAATACTCTCGTGCAAGTCCCTGTATAGGCTGCTGTGGTCAGTCAGGTGATGTGGTTTCTTCTGCCCACCCAGACCTTGGTGTGAGGGAAGCCGGAGAGAACTCCTCTGTGTGGCCAACCTTCCTTTTCACTGTGGCTATAGTCTGAATGCTTGTGTTCCCCGAAGCTGTATGTTGAAATCTTTACCCCAAGGTGATGGTGCTAGGAGGTGGGATCTGATGGTGCTAGGAGGTGGGAAGTGACTAGGTCATGGGAGTGATGTTCTCATGGGTGAGATTAGGGCTCTAAGGAAAGAGGCCCCAGAGAGCAGCCTGGCTCCTTCTACTGCGTGAGGACACAGTGAGAAGCCACCATCTGTGAGGAAGTGGCCTTTATCAGATACTTAATCTCAGACTTCCCAGCCCCTAGGACTGTTAGAAGACAATTCTTATAAGTTACCCAGTTGATGGCACTTTTATCACAGCAGCCTGAACAGATGAAGACAGGGGTGTTGGGAGCGAACCGGGGGAGAGGGCAAAGGGAACCTATTCTGTTTCCTGCCTCCGTGGAAATGATGCCACTGCCCCTGGGAGCCAAAACAAACCTCTTTTCTACCTTGTGGGTGTTGCTTACTTTGCCTCAACAATAGGAAAATGAGGAATACATGCTCCATATGCATTCAAATCTGCAATATGGTTTAAATTACTTCACATCTCTGGGCCTGTCTTTCTCAACAGGGGTTCAGTAAGGATCACATGAGTTGAGGCACGGGAAATTGCTGGCTCATACAAAGAGGCTTCTCCTCTCCTTCTTTTCCTTCCATTCCCAAGGCATAAGCTTTGGAACCTAGCGTCAGCTCTTCACTTATTTTTGTTCATCATACCTTTGGCCCAGAAAATCCTGCTACCAGCAAGGGTGAGACAGTCAGCTGACAGATCTAATTAGGAATCTTAAATCTCCCTCTCACTTCATGGCATCACTGTTTTTGTTCTGTAGAAGTCACCTTCCATGGGTACTTCTGCCCAGCACGCAGTCACAGAGGGTCTGATATGGGTCCTCAGGAGTTGTTTGGGCAGCTCTGAGTGGGGTGGTGGTGTGTGCTAGGAGCATCCAGGAAAGGCTATCATGCCAGTGAATGCAGAACCTGACATCTGATCATCTCTACTCTAGACTAAAAGCTCTATAGCACTTCTTCCTTGCCTCAGTTAGAAGAGGAGGGCAGAGAGTGACAACAGAGAGCAGTATACATGGCTGGGAGATGGGCTCAGCAATGACCAGCATGACAAAACATTCTTGGAAATAGGTGTGCTTTGCAGAGTGTGCCTTGGTTTTGTGTTGAGTTGTGTCTCTCCAAATTCATATGTTGGGGCCAGGGAGATAGCTCAGTGGAATAAGAGCTCTCCCTGGCAAGCACAAGGGCCTGAGTTCAATCCCTGGTTCTGCCAAACAAACAAACAAACAAA
>NDGM010946950.1:0-18117 GCA_002564305.1 Octomys mimax | reverse complement strand
GTGGCACTCACACCCATAATCCCAACAGCACTCACACCCATAATCCCAGCAGCACTCACACCCGTAATCCCAATGGATCATGAATTAATCACAAAGTTTAGAAGCCCATCCCATGACTTACATGAGGCCTTGGGGAGACAACTTGATACAAACCATAACAGGAGTGGTACACCAGCTTTAAGTCCAGTCTGTTTGGCTAGACCCAGCTTGCTCCTTGCAGCATTCTGCCTCCACATCCAGGAGGTTTCCGCAGGGCGGAGGCCAGGAGGTCCAGTGGCCTTGAGGGTGAGACTGTGGATACACACTTTATGTATTGTTGGTGCAGCATTCTGTACTAGCCCGTGCCCTCGAACCCTGGGCTTTGGCAGAAACCAGCAGCTAAAGGGCTTATACAGGGGAGACTTTAGGTGTGTCACTGTCTATATTCTGATAGACTGTTACCCACGGGGGGGGCTACATGTGGGGCATCATGTGACTCATGTGCCTTCCTGCCTTTGTGCGCACATACGAGGATGCTGCCATGCCCCATCGGGTGGTGTTGAGGCCCCTCAGGAGTTGGCTTTTGCTTCCTCGAAAGTAATTTTTTAGTTTAGTTTTTTTTTTTTTTTTTACACTTCCTCAAAAAGGAAAGTAATTTTCATCATTCATGCCTTATCGCCTGTGCTGGGACACAAGTCCTGTCCTGCCGCAGGGCCACCCTGGGGGAGTGGGCACTAACCCTGCTTGTCGCTCTGACTTGTTTGCAGAGCCCTGGAGCTCAACAGAGCCAGAGATGAGATTTCCCTCCTGGTGGAGCAGGAATTCTTGAGCCTCACCAAGGAGCACCTTATCCTGGTCCAAGAGAGCTCAGAGGATCTGGAGGCTGCTGGTGATGATTCCCAGGGGACCAGAGAGCTGGCTCCTTGCGTCCTCGCACCTCTTCTGGTGGCAAGCAGCAGTGAGTGCTCAGGTGCCTCTCTCACTGCTGGTGACAAGCATGAGGAGCAGAGGGTGGCTGTGTCCGTTACTGGCAGCCGGCAGGACTGCGATTCTTCCCTATCTGCAGTAAAAGGCATCCTGCGTGCCACCAAGGTCAGGAGTGCCAAGGAGACAAAGGACGGTGACCACAGCCTGGGTGATTGCAGCTCGGAGATCAGTAAGCTCTTGGCCCAGTTTCCAGTGAAGTCCACGGAAGTGTCCAAAGCCCCTGACAACAAGATGGTGCTGGAGGAGACAAAGGTCATCAAGGACTTCTTGCAGAACAACATTTTCAGTGGCTGTGGACTCAGAGAGCCCACGGGGCTGGGCCCACTCATGCTCCTGCCTCCTCCACCTCCTCCTGCACCCCCAGACAAGCTCCCCGACCTCCCTGCCCAGAAGAGGCAGCTCCCAGTGTTTGCCAAGATGTGTTCCAAGACTGAAGCTGACCCCGCCACAGAGGGGCGTCACATGATGGGTGAGTAGGACTGGGAGCCAGCAGAGAGCACCCTGCAAGGAGAGCCTCCCAGGAAGCCAGGCAGGGCCATAGCACAGGCACAGAACACTCCTGTGCAAAGCAGGACAAAGTAGCCTCTCTGGCGAGCGTAGGTTCCCAGGTGCAGGGCAGCATAGGTTCCCAGGTGCAGGGCATCCGCTGGACACACAAGGGCAGGCAGGGCTGCATGAGCAAGTGTAGAGCCCCTAGCCCCACCCACTCAGAGAGAGATAAGCACCCTGCAGTGGAGCCTGACTGGCTCACCTTGAGACTCCACCGGGTATCCAGAGCACAGGAAGGCTCTAGGTGACACTGCAGCCAGTGAGGCCCTCTGATTTGATTGGCTTGTGATGGAGGTGGCTGCTTTGACCATGCGACCTATCTACTTCAGATGGGCAGGAAGGGAATGCATAAGTTATTAGGCACAAGGGCTCAGAAAAGTGCCTTCCTATCCCTCAGTCGAGGAGTCCATACCCTTCTCAGGAAATGCAGTCACCTCCTAACCTCAAACCACCCCCACCCCTAGGATCCTTCTTTTTGGGCTAATCCGACTGTCAGACTGAATGGTCCCCAGGAGACAAATGGATGGCAGTGGTGTTCACCCCCAGGCAGCAGTTGCTAGGAGAGCAGATCATGTTCATGCCAACTGTGAGAACCCTGACTCTCAGACTGTGCCCATGGGTGTGTGACCAAGAGAAGGTCACACCCAAAAGGCCCAAATCCATCTCCCTGAGAAAACAAAAACAAGGTCACCTTTAAGGATATCCTGTATTCTGGAGCATTGTAGAGAGCTCGGGGAATTGGAGTCAGAGACAGGAAGCTGGAGCAAGTGCTGGGAAGGCTTGGTAGAACCTTCTGGGCGATGGGCTGGCAGTGGCGGGAGAAGACTAAGCCCTTACCTAGGGGCCAGAGACCTTCCTCCTCCTCCTCCTCCTTCTCGTCCTCCTCCTTCTGGAAGGACCCATGGATGCCTGTATGCTGGGTGGATCGGCAGGATTGGACACGGTCCTGCCCACACAGGCTTCCACCATTTGTGTCTGTGCTCAAACACGTGAGCAAAGATGTGCCAAAGGAAATGTTGCCAGAGGGAGGACATTTGTTAGAAAATTCAGGAGTGGTGCATCTGCATGTGTGTGTGTGTGTGTGTGTGTGTGTGTCTGTGTGTGTCTGTGTGTGTGTGTGTGTTGGCTTATGTGTCTGTTATGGATATGGTGGTGTGAGTGAGGGAAAGGAGAGATAGGCAGGTTGTGTGTGTGTGTGTGTGTGCACTAGCACACACACACACTCACTCCCATGCCCATGTGAGACAGGTTGCAGGTGCATATGCCTCTGGGGAATGGGCTATTCTTAGTTGGTATGTTATTTCAGCACACTAGCTAGGGGCTACACTCAGCAACTAGAGAAAGTCTTGGAAGAGACTCTAGGGACAAGTTCTGCTAAAATTGTCCTTGTCTCCTCAATTGGCCCAGACTGGAGCCTAGTTCTTTCCTTTGTTATAATGGTACTAGGACAGGCCCAGTCCCAAGCAAACTTAGTCCCAAACACCTCACTGGGTTGGGGTTCCAAGACCTGGTGGGATTAAGTCCACTTCTAGCAGGTTAGCCCTGAGGCCCAAGTTCTCTGATTTGGCTGCAACCGAGGTTCCCAGGTGCCTGCAGTGTCTAGCACAGTGCACAGCTATTCAGCAGGCAGGTGACTCTCATGGCCAACCTCAGTGGACAATTCAGAGACCACAAAGGAGAAGAAGTGAAGGATGATGGGAGTACAGGGCCCCTCAACCAGGACAACATATCTATAGTTCAAGACCACCCTTTAAATACCAAAATTTGGAGGCACTCAGATCCTTGTGCAAAATGGCACCTAACCAGAGCACATCCTCCTGCGTACATATCCTCCTGCTTGTTTTAAACCATCTCTAGATTAATTATGAAACCTAATACAATGTAAATGTTATGTAAATAGTTGTTTTACTGCACCGTTTAAGGAATAATGACAAGAAAAATGTCTGTACATGTTCAGTAAAGGTGCGGTGTTTTTAGAATATTTTTCATCCATTCTAACACACACACACACACACACACATGCTTAATTTTGTTTGAAAATTTTGTTTGAAATCATTCCAGGGCTAAAAGGACACATGGATGGAAGCAATGTGGAGCAGGACCCCAGCATAGCGCTGACAATATTCTTATATCTGGGGATGAATGCTCAATCTATTTGGAGCAATACCTGAGTTGCATCCCTCTAGAATATTCCCATCACTTCCAGCAACTTACCACATCCCTCTGATGCTTCCCAGTCTGCCTGCCTATTGCACCTTCCTCCCCAACAGCCCTGCATGCAAGGCCTTGCTGAAACCCCGCTTCCTTCTGGGAAGAAAGGACTCTCTCAGCCAGAACCTTCACATGTTGTGTCCCTCTGTCACCTCATGCTGCCCATCTGCCTTGTCCTGGAGCTATTTCCAGCATGTCTCTCTCCTCTTGGTTGTTGTGAGCTCCTGCAGGGCAGAGTCTGGCTCTGACTCATCACTGTGTCCCCAGCACTCAGGGCAGGGCCTGCCACTGACAAGTGAGCTGGATTGCCTCTAAGCCACACAGCAGAGGTAGAGCCCGTGATGAGGAACCAAGCTGTGTGGCTCCGACTGCGTGTTCTGTTGGGATAAGTGTCTTCTCCATGAGCCATGCGATCCCTGGTGGCAAGAACAGTATTCACATTATCCCTACATCCCCAGGCTGATACTGTGGATGGATAGAAGGGAGGGAGGAGACAAGGAAGGAAAGGGAGGTAAGGGTTGGAGGAAGGAAGAAGAGAAAGAAAGGAGGCTGGAGGAAGAGAGGAAGAAAGATAAACATGGATGATGGATGGATGGATGGACAGATGGATGGATGGATGGACAGATGGATGGATGGATGGACAAATGGATGGATGGATGGATGGATTGGTGCATGAGACAGGAAGGTCAGACTAGGCAGTGATGAAAGAAGGCTTCCAGGAGATACTGGGGCTGTCCTTGGCTGAACAAGAATCCCTAGACTTGGGTGAGCCCGAGCAGTGTGCTGTGAAGGAGCCATCCTTTAGTCCAGAAGAAGGTAGCTCACTGGATCCATCACTTGGTCTTCCATAAGCTTTGACTTAGTTTTCCTCTTGCTGTAGAATGGAACCCTGGCATTAAGGAGCCAAGCAAGAGTCAAGAGGGCCTCTTTCTCAGCCCATGGCCTCAGACTCAGAAGGACACCTGTAGCGAGGAGAGTCACAGTGATCCCGTGGGCACCATGCCCGCCAAGAAGCCCGCATGGCCAGCTGAGAAGAACCTGCTCTATGAGTTCCTTGGGAATACCAAGAACCCAAGTGGGCAAATGAAACTTGGCAGCAAAGCAGACATGGATGGGCTGGAGTTGAAGTGTAAGCGTACCCCACCCAGGGCGGGGTTGCAGAGGAAGGGCTTCCAGAGACTGTCAGGCCCAGCAGTGGCTCTGGCTTACCCAGCATCGAGGTTCTCCTTGGGTGTCAGAACCTTTAAATCCATAAAATGGGGAAATGATTTTTCCTCCAGGTCCCTTTTTAGGAATACAGTCATTAGAGAAGTGTAGTTTGCTTGCTTGCAGGGGCCTCATAGGTATTGTCAGTGATTTAAATATAGTCCTAACCTGGACTACGTATAGTAGCTTCTCAGGTTCCCAAGTCAAAACCATCTTGATTTAGCTTATGATTATTCCTATACTGAGATTCTTCGTGTCCCTGTTTTTTCTCCCTTGCCCTCCTACGTATTTTTCAATCAAAACTACTTTCCAAGGAAACGCAAATACACAGGAAACTGAGGACCCGTTTATGGTTGCATAAACCTGCAGGACATCTTTTAGAGGAGGGGAATCTGGGATTCCTATCTGGAAACAACTCAACCTCACTTCATTCTTTTTGGAATAATTTTGAGTCATTCCGCATTAAATTATTCGAATGTTTTAAGGTTTTTAAAAAGAAAATGATTCTCAATCAAACATAATGGTAAATGTCTATAATCCCAGCACTTGGGAGGCTGAGGCAAGAGGATCTCGAGTTAAAGGTCAGCCTAGGAAATTTAGAGAAACCCAAGAACAAAAAGTTTCCAGTATAGATGTAAGAGCTAGAGAAACGCTCCGTCCCGACGAGTGTATGACACTGGTCGGAAGCTGTCTTAATTATCTGAATTCCAAATGGCATAGCCTTTGTTTATGTAAAGATAAATTTTCAGAAAGCATTTGAAAGAATGTGATTCTGTAAACACTGTAGGTGAAATTTAGCCACAGCAATCTGGTTTATTGTTTCCCTTGATAACCTGCTTCCTTCACTAAGAAAGGTGGAAAGGCAGGCTCTAAGCAAGACTGCGCTGGGGTTTTCAAATGTTTGCTACAGTTGGGCATTCAGCACACCTTTGAAGGACCTCTTAGAGATGAGATGACGTGACTCCTGAGAGCAGAGCTCTCCAGAGTGGGCTCTGGCCTGCCTCAATCACTGAACAGATTTGCCTCTCCTGTGACTTTCAGTTAACCCGCTGGTAACACCTACAGAGAAGAACAACCTTAAGTACACAGGAAATGTTTTCACCCCACGCTTTGCCCCAGCTTTGACCTCCACCACCATGAACCAGCCCCTCTGGTTCAACTTGAACTGCCCGCCTCCACCGATGTTCACCAATCACTCCACCTTCCCACAGTATCAGGTAGGTGGCGGCCTCTGGCTTTCCTCAGGTAGTGGAGTATTTGCATCCATGCGCATTCTGGTGTGTGGAGCGGGGAGTGGGGGCGAGACAGGTGTGGCTTGTCAGAAGCCAATTTCACAGAATGCCTCTGGCTTCCATGGAATGCCATCTCTGTACTCCAGAGCCACCACGGAGACAGCATAACACATGATCAATATATGATCACATCCATTATTGTTTTCATTGTGACCACATCAAGCCAACCGCTAGGTATATACACACGTGCACATGTATCTTTCTGATTTCCTGCTACTTTAATTCTAGTACACACTGGGTGGTTTATTCCAGAGCTCTTTGCTATCTCTAGCTGGTTAGGTATTAAGATAGAAGGGATGTCGTGGTCCTTGTTTCCCACCTGCTCCTGTGGTGCACATACAGGATTACTTAGGGCAATCCCAGTTCAGGTCTTTTGTCTGAGAGTCATTATTTATGGCACCCTCTGTTCACTCTCAAATATCATACTCTGGATATAGATTATGACCATTTTATTTAAACCACATCCAAGAAACCAGGATTTAGATCAGCCAAGGTGCCCACGCACATGGTCTTGGTTTTTGGCTTCTAGCTCAGAGGGAATTAGCGGCCAGACACAAAGAGATGGTGAAGCACTTGGAGCAGAGTTTGAAATTTTACACACACACAGCTTACTTATGCAGGGAAAATGTAGTTTCTTTATTTTGTCCATTTAGCTTAATATCCCTTAAGAGCTGCAACCCACTCAGCAGAAGGAGGGAAGAATCAAATAAATGTCCACTCTAGTTTAAGCCTTTGTTCAATCCAATAACCTAAACAGTCCCTTTAGATAGTGCTCAGGTTTTGCAGGAATGATGCTTAGCATGTAAGATTTCTTAGGCTCCTGCTCCCCTTCCTGGCTCCTCTTCAGAATGGCATGTAGTTGGGTAGGGAAAGCATAAGGGCTTGGACTTGTGTGTCCAAGACTTTGGCGATCCCCTGCCCCACTTTGGCCTGGCAATACCAGGAAAGGGAAAACGGAGAAGGAAACATGCCAACATTTGGACTATCTTTCTCTATGTCCTTTCCCCTCTCACTACCCCTTTGTACCCTGCATCATTTCTTCCACTACAAGAGCAACATCCTTAGGGCTTAGATGTCTTGTCCAGGCAGAGAAATTTTCTGTTTTGCATATAAAGACTCTCTCTGAGTTGGTTCCCTGTGTGTAGCTCTTGAATCTTAAAGGAATTTAGCAAAGCCTAGTTTTTTTCAGTTTTATATTTAAGCTTGTTTGTTTACTAAAAAGGACAAGTATCACTTTCAGGCCAGGTACAAAAATCCTCCCCCTCCTCAACTGAAATGAGAGATGAAAATGAAATTTTCATTAAATAAATTTCACATTAGCAATAATTATCTTTGCACAAGTCTTGAGGGAAATGGTCTGCTCACTGATTCACTGATTTGGTCACTGTTATACCTCTCCCCTTGCATCTGGGGCCTGCTTGTTCGCTGTTTATCTATTTACCTATGCAACGATTTGCTAATGTCTATTTATTTAGTCATTTGCTTTATAATTTAAAAAAAACCTTTGTCCCATGCTTACTCCCTGAGCATTATGCTAGGTGAGGAGATTTTAAGATGAGAAAGAAACTTGGTGTCTAGTGCCACTTCAGGACTAAATCAAAGACCTAGGCACTGCACCTCAACCTTTAAAAGAAGAAACAGTTGAATCATTTTATTCACTCTACAATGCATTTGGAGCACTCACCATATAAAGCTAATTGGCAATGGCTTGCTCTATAAAGTGGGGAAGGCATCTCTTTGCTATGTTAATTCCTTCTTAGTTGACTTGTTGAAGCAGGTGAGATTGGGATGTATTTCCTGAGCACCAAGAGCCCCTGTCTTCTGAGACACTGGGGTTTGCATTGCAGGGTGACTATAATGAAGTTCTGTAGTTTGTGGACAGAAGCAAGATAAGGGCCTGGTGGAAGCATCCGTGGGCTCTATAAATGGGCCCGACCGAAGTCTGCTGTAAAAGGAGTGGACTCTCCCAGGTGGTAGCAGAAGATGGCCTGATTTACCCTCTCACAGCTTCTTCATTTCATAAATGCTACTTAGTTTCAAGACAGCTGAGCAAGGGCCCCAGGACAATAGAGAGAAGGGAGGTTTTGCAATCCGGAGACTCGGGTATAAGGGCTCTGCTGCTTACAAGTTGTGTGGCCTTGGGCAAGTTAGTTAACGCTCTGAGGCTTGGCTTCCTGTTTGTGAAATGAATTCATCATAATTACAGCAGCAGCAGCAGCAGCACAGGCTGCTTTGGTTGTAAGAATTAATTGAGTCCATGGATGAAAAAGTGTGATAGAGATGTGGGCTTTTTATTATTATTCTACTGTGATCTTCCAAGAAAGCGGGACCTTGAGGGAGCAGAGAGAGAACGGAGCCTGGCCTATCCTAGTCTCTTCCTGGTTTGGCATTAGAAATTTTAAAAAGGAGGTCCCAGATCCAATTTGCTTGGAGCTCTTTGGTGGGGAGACTCAGAATCAGGAAGATAAAGTCCCCAGCAGCCAGGCTCTCTAGTGGCTCCTGGGCTGCTTGGTATAAAAGAACACCGCTCTGATCAAGAAGAGAGACTGTGTGGGGAAGGGCCATGGCCTCAAGCAAAGAAGAGTGAACACTTATTTACCATTGCTTGGGATTTTGCAAAATTGCAATTTGAATCACTGGAAACGTCCTCACAGCTAGGCCATGTGGCTCATACTGATGAATGCGGCAACATCACCTTCAAGGATGGAGCCAGGATGGGCAATGGATGTCCCCCATCTCCATCCCAGGGTGCCCTGGCACACAAGGCATGGGGACCCTGGAGGCTTCCCTGCTCATCTCTGGCCTTGGGAATGTGGCTGTGGCGGGCAGAATTAAGTGCTAATGGGGTCAGAAAGGGGTAAAACAAGGGGGCCACTCAGCAAACATCAGTGGCTACTGAGGGCTGAAAGTGGACAAGGCCACCACTCTGCGTGACTTCTTTATCCAGGCTTTGTCCAAGGCCAGTGTCACAGGAGCCAGCAGGGGTCATGAGGGTGAGTGAGGCTGCCCTGTTGCAGAGCTTAGAGGGAGGGAACAGGGAGCTGGTTTCAGGCGAAGGGCTCACACGAGTAGGAAGCCTTGGTGCTGAAATGTCTCTGGGGACACATACTCCAGAGCAGAGGGAAGGCAGCTGCTTGCCTCAGATTGTTTTCTCTCAGAGATGTGGAGGGTGGGCCACTAAGAGAGTTAGGCGGACCTCCAGGTGAGACGCTCTGGAGCCTTTCAGGAGACCACAGGCTTCGAGGAAGTCCTTAAAAGCATAGGAAAAACTGTCACTACGTTGGTAATTGGTACAAGCCACACTCAGCATGGGAGTAGCACATAGTAGGGTTCAGAATGCTCTTGAGAAGGTGTCCCTGGCTGACAGCCACTTTGGTCTTTGAGCCTCCTTGGATGGGGAGCTCTGGATTGGCAGCTAAGGCAGATAGTCTGAGGTTGGAAGGGTCATGGGCTGGCTCACCCACAATAGTTTTGCAGTGTGTGCGTCTTGCGCTTGTGTGTGGACAAAAGCCCACCCCACCTGCCCCCAGACAGAGCTGTGTATACAATTTCCATTTCCCATTCGGCTGAGCTGCCTGCCCGAGAGCCTTTTCCGGGGGGTGCAGTGAGAGATGATGGACAGACTTAACATTTACAGAGTCCTTACTATGTCCTGGATACTGTTCTCAGCGCCTTACGTGCATTAACTCGTTTTCCTCACTCCATCCCTCCCTACAAGGTGCAGACCCAGGAGTGTGCCAGACATGCAGATTCAGAGCAGGAGAAACTCAGGCTAATGTGCCCGGGGGCAAAGCTGTACCTTGTATGTAGAAACACACATGTGGACACCATTGCAAACATGCATGCAGATGGACTTAATTAAGCACAGACACACACACACACACACACACACACACACACTCATTGAGACAGACAGGAAAGACATTTATAAAAGCTGTGCAGATAGCAACTAAAATAATGCAGCTGTCTTCATGGGCTTCAGAGGCCTGAATACACAGTTCCGCAGGTGAGGAAAAAGGGGCTCAGAGAGGTGAAGCTACTTGCTGAAAGCTACAGAGCTAAAGACCTCAGGGGCAGACCTGCAAACCAGGGGGTCATCCGACTCCTGCAACTCTTGTCTTAGTCACCCCAAGGATTCTTGAAGCCTGCTGAATGGGGTCTTCTGCGAAGCATGAATTATGCTTGCCCTGGCCTGATTGCAGCTACAGCCTACACCGTGATGGGGTAAACGCAATCCTAACTGGAATGGGAGCAGCACGTCTGTAGGGCACAGAGTGATGAACCTGCACAGCTCAGGCTCTGGTTGGGAGCGGCTCGCCCGGCAGCACTGAGCCTCTGTCTCTTCCTCCCTCTAGAGTATGTACCCACAGCGATCACCGAGGATGCCCTATCAGCAGCCTGTCCCTCCTCAGCTAGGGTGCTACTCCCGGCAGGTGAGTAGATGACCTCCCTTCCTGTCTCAGCTCTGTAAAGGCCTTCGGGTCACAGACCTTTTCATCTTTGCCCTCCTGGTCACCATCTATACTTTCTGGCCCACTAGTGGCTCCGGCATGTGGAACACATATGCAGATCTGGGTAGGAAACACAAATCAATGTCCCTCTGTGATGGTAACAGCAGCCCTCACTGTAGGCCAGGTCCCTCTCTAAGGGCTCCACCTGCACTAATGGAGCCTTCACAACCAGCCTGTGAATAGATTATAGATGAGGAAACCAAGAAACTGAGAGATTAAGTCTTTTTTTTTTTTTTTTTTTTTTGAGATTAAGTCATTTGACTGAAGCCATACAGTTTACAAAATTTTGCTATGGCAGTAAGTGCCTTCAGTATCTCCAGGATTTTTTAACAATGAACATTTAGTTCTTCATGGGTCTAAAGGTTGGCTTACCTGGGCTGAGGTTCAGAGCTGGACTGAAGATGCAGGAGCTGTCACCTCTCCAGTAAGCACAGGGGGGCTCTGAGGAAACTCACAAGGCTTCCACAAGCCTCAGTGCAGAACTGGTACTTGGTAACATACACCTGTGTTCATTAGCCAAAGCAAATCACATGGCTCTGCCCAGCATCAGTGGTAACAGGAAGCCACAGTCCTGTCCTGAAGGCTATAGAAGGTCCTATTAAATTTGAACGTTAGATCAACAATAAATAAATTTTTAGTGTAAGTACTCGTATGCCTGAAGTATTTGATGGGGACATATTTGTGCTAAAAGGTTATTCATTGTTTATCTAAATTTCAATTTGATTGTGTATACTGCAGTTTTATTTGGTACATCTGGCAACATTTTGTTCCCACGCAGGCTGGAGATGAGAAGCTGGGGTCTGACCATGTAGCCTGGTGCTGTCAATTACCATGCTTTAGCACCTATTGCATACATTTGCATAATAATGCAGTATTAGAATACAGCAGTAGAAGCAGCAGTGCAAACACACACACTCAGAAGCACGTGGAAATACAGTCAAACACATGGACCGAGCTGCCTCCGCTCCCATATGTGAATACCTGCATACAGTGCATGTTCAGAGGATACTGGTCTAGTGCAGTGTCTCAGTTACTTTTCTCTTGTTGCTGGGACAAAATACCCGATACCCACAATGAAGGAAGGAAAGGTTTATTTAGTTCACAGTGTGAGGCAGTTTCAGTACATACTCAGCTGGCTCCAAGGCACAGTGGCACATGGCAGAGGGCAGCAGTTCATGGAAGTGGAAAGCAGCAAAACAAGAGCCAAAAGGGAGCAGCCGCAGCTGCAGCAGCTACCAAGCCTCTCTCCCCTCCTCATACTGTACTCAGGCTATCAGCCCCAGGGCCCGTGAATCACGCACACCCATAATCCCAGCATTGGCTCATGAATCAATCACAGACTGTAGAAGCCACCCCATGACTGTATGAGGCTTCGTGGGGACAGCTAGACACAAACCCTAACATGCAGGGATGGGGTGTGAGGAAGGTTGCTGGGGGTGCAGAGCCCAGAGGGCACTGAACACCACACCTCCATGCTCCCAGGCTGGCTCTGCCTCTCACACAAAGGTTTACGGACACTTCCACCTCCACATTCCAGATTCTACTACCTCACCTTTCTCCCCAGGGAGCTCCATCCTTTCTCTGCAAACTGGATTCCCTCCCTGGAATATTCCAGAATGTTTGGTAAGGTAGAGATGGCCCTTCATGTGTAAGCCACTTTATTACCTGGGCCGGGACTGCTTTGTCGCAGGAGGAGCCTCCCACATCCTGATGTGAAGCAGGGATGACACATCTGCTTCAGGGAACCCCAACCACATCCCCCTTCACCTCAACAGTGATGTCTCCACCTGCTTCAAAGAAAATATTTTTAGACAATTATGCATGTGCACGTATGTGCGTACGGTTGGAGATGGAAATATAAAAGCATGCCAGAAAATTTTAAAATTTAGAGGCAATCACTGTTTACTGGTTTCTGACATATTCTTTAAGTAGCATCTATTTATATAAACATTTCTGTACCAATGCAGCACAGGAATGCTGCTCGGCTGCTTTCTGGAGATGATTTCGGAGCAGTAAACAGAGCCCTGTTTGATGGCTTTTGTCCGTGCCGTGGAATCATGCTACATTTTCACATGAAGCTTGTGTGTACTCCGAGGGCCATCTCTTCCACTGCAGTCTCTCCTAGTGCCAGGCATTTCCTCTTGTCATGAAGGCTTGGGAAGTTTCTGCCTTGGATGCCATGGGGGCCTGCCCTGGGAGGTGACCTTTTGTGGCCACTTAGTAAGCTCCTGGTACACTTGCCCTCACCCTCCTGGAGTTTCCGTGCCTGTGCCCAGCATTGCCAGGCCTTGCTGGGGGGACAGTGGTGAAGACCAGGGAGGGGCTCAGCTTGCAGAGTTGGCACAGCACACAAGACTGGAGAGGGCCACAAGATCCGAGCACAGCCTGTGGGATTATTTTTTTATTTTGTACTGAGGATTGTGCTACAGTATGTTTCAAGCTCTTTTTTAATTGCCAAATTTTGAGATAGGGTCCTGTTAAGTCTCTTAGTTGCCCAATTGGGCTTGAATTTGAGATCTTCCTGCCTCAGTTTCCCACATTTCTGGGATTTTAGAAGTGTGCTGTCACACCCAGCTCCCACTGGAGTTCTAACTGCAGTTCACAACTGGAGACACCTGATGAAAAAGTCATTCAACGTCTCTGCATCTGTTTCCTCATCTGCAAAATGGGAATAACAATGGCCCTCCCTCTCTGGCCGCTTGGAGGTTTAATGAGAAAAGCCTTGTGAGGGTCTGGCAGCCTCCAAGCATTCAGCATGGTGGCTGGAGTGGGTTGGCACGGACCAGGCTCACCCAGAGCTCCAGGACTATAACATCTTGTAGTAGACTGGGAATCTAGAAGCCTCCTTGTTTTTGACTCAAGCTGCCCTCTGTGCACAAGAGGTAGACACGGGCTCCATAGGAGACAGGGTTTCTGATTTTGTCAGTAGTGGAATATAATGCACAAGAGGTAATGAGCTCCCTATTAGTTCAAGTATTTAAACAGGTGTGAATGTCCCCTCTCTCCTCCCTGGCAAGCCCCCCACTAGGCATATGTTTATTGAGCAGGCGTGGCATGCCAGGTGCTGTCTTGGAGCTGGAGGTGTCAGCCAGTAAGTCAGAGGACGTCCCTGCCTTGTCAAGGACAGCAGAACAGGAGCTCAGTTGTTGCTGAGAGTTTACTCAAGGTAGTCTCAGAATTGCCCTAAATTCTTGTCTTTCTTTTGGGCTTGAGCTGAGCCCTGTTGCCTGTTTGCCCTTTCTCTTACTCTCCTACTGTCGGATTAGGCAGCATCAAGGTGTGTGTGGTTCTGTAAATTTAAATGAACTAAAAGTAAGTGGAATTCCCAATTCCATTCCTCATTGACACGAGCTGGATCCCCAGCGCTCAGTGGCTACCGCGCTGGGCAGCGCAGACAGACCACTCCCACCACCGCCAGAACTTTTCCTGGGCAGGGCTGTCTGCAACTTGGCCCTGCTGAGATCATAAGGCAGAAGCCAGTGCTATGGAAATCACAGCAGATTTGCTTGGGATGATGAAAGCTTTAAAAATGAACAAGGAGCTCTAGGGATGGCTATTGACGGAGAGAAAGGAAAGAAGACAGAGAAGAGGATGGAAGTAATGTAGAATCACTACTATGTGTTCCTCTCAACTAACATGATCCCATTCAAGTTAGAATGTTTGTCCATTTTACGGATGAGGCCATTGAGGCTCAGATAAATTCAGTAACTTGCCAGCCTCACTTAGCCCCAGACGTTTTTCATTTCATTTCATATTGTCCTCTACATGCCCACATGGACTAGGGGCACAGAGACTGAGGCATGGTGGGTAATGTAGGGTTAAGGCTGTGAGATGGTGACCTCACTCCTCTCTCCTTTCTGACCTACAGGTGACAGTCTACAACCCACAGCAGATGGGCCAGCAGATCTTCCGCTCCTCCTACACCCCTCTGCTGAGCTACATCCCTTTTGTCCAGCCCAACTACCCGTATCCACAGAGGACACCGCAAAAGCTGCCCACCAATCCTCGAGACCCCTCTCCCATGTCAGGAGATGGGCCACAGTACCTCTTCCCCCAAGGATACGGGTGAGTCCTCTGTCTACACTGGAGGCCCCGCTTGTATCTGGGGAGCTTCTGCAGAGGGGAGGCGAGGGAGTTGGGCTCCTGGATTCCCATGTTGGTGGAGCCCCCCTCCCTCACCGCTCACTGCAGGGCTTTTCCTCTGGCCTCAGAGCTATGTTCTGGCCTGCATCACTCCAAGAAGGATGATTTGTACATCCTCAGAGCACTGACCCAGCGTTGTCTTGTGCCTATCACTGAATAGACCCACATCCTTGGTCTGTGTATCCCATGGCTGTGGGGAGGGGAGAGTCCTCCCTTTTGACCAGGCTGCCATGGAGGTGGGCAGGAGCAGAAGGTCCCTTCTGGGCTGCTGCTCTACAGTCTGGCTACAGAACTGCACCTGCCATGTCGGAAGTAAAGACAGCTCACGTCATGGGTCGCGGCAGGCAGTGGGCCAGGCCATTGTTCTTCCCCATTTGCTTGCTTTGTAACAGAGTATGGCTCCGCTGGCTGCACCCTGAGTCCTTGCCCAACAAATCTCCTGAACACCCCCTTGACTTCCCAGATGGCCCAGCTGAAGGGTCTTGGCTACCTACTGCTGGTTATGCTTTCCCACTCAAGATCCCCAAATAGTAGAAGAGAGAGATTTGTAATTGTATTATTTCCCAGGACAATCTGAGTTTAGCAGGAAGTATTCAATGTAAAAATCAATATTTCAGCTGAAGATTACACTCAAATTTTGTATATTATTTAGTTATAACTTCAGATTTTTTCTTATCAAATATTAAGTAGCCACTCATTCTCACCTACCAAATCTTGAGCTAGCACTGATGATCCAGGTGACAGGTGGTGCCTCCTCTTTCCCCTGGGGACAAGTTTCCAAGGCACGCTGTGCAGCACATGTGCCCCAGGTTGAGAAGCTCAGTTTCTAGGATTAGTATCAAACGACTCCACCCAACATTGATTCCCATCTACCTACTTTCGTGTCACAGCCATTCTCTGTGGCGGCCACCACACGTCCCCAAACTAACATCCTTTCCATCAGCATTTCTCCAATATCTTGTTAAAGTGGATAAACGCTAGAAAGAAGTTTCATTAGTCAGATCTGGTGGAAGAACACTTGTAAGAAACAAAGATAAACAGATTTCTTAACTGTCGGAATTCTCAAATCATTTAATTTCCTAGGGTGTGTGGGTGACATCCAAGAAGGTGGTCAATAATGTTATTTGAACAAGATAGCCACAACCCCTGTCATCTGTTTTCCCCTACTCCTGATTGTTCTCTTCTCCCTCCCTCTATTCCTCACTCCCTCCCTTCTTTTTGTGGAGTACATCATGGTGCATTTCACCCAATACCCCTAGGAAGTACTGTGTTAATTTCTGTAGTTAATTTGAATTTAGCCTGCAGGGGACCCACAGATGAAGAGACCCACTTCCTTTCTTCAGAGAGAAGTGAGCAGATGAAAGGTGGGCACAACTTGTCACTGCCCTGGCAAAAGAAAGACCAAGAACGTAGCCCTGAGGCCAGAGGAGGAGCCCTGCAGCGAGGGGTGAGGGAGGGGGGCTCCACCAACGTGAAGATCCAGGCCTCAGGTGGGAAGGTGCGCAGTGCATTGGAAGCCTGGGAATCGAGAATGGCTCAAGAGTTAGATTTGCTCCTGGAAAGGGTAGAAAACAGGATTGGAAAGGGGAGGTTAGGATTAGGATTATTAAAGGCTTTTGGATGCTAAGCCTGGGGAGCCATGGATCTGTGTGCTCTGAGTGAATTGATGGGAAGAAAGAGAATGGGAAAAGAAGGAGAAAAGGTGTGGCCCAGAGTGGGCCTTGGGGGTCTCTACAAGAAGCCTCTTACCTGCAAGCCAGCAAACACCCCATATTCCAGCCTGCGACTGTGGTCTCAGGAGCTCGGTCCCTGGGAGGCAGGGTGGCCCACAGTCTCATTCAGCTGCAGGAAACAAGGGCAGGAAGCAGGAGGGGCTGGAAGAGCATTGAGTTTGGTCTTTGCATGTCTGTGGAGGAGCAGGGAGAAGGGGAGGAGGCTGAGGAAAGACTGTTGGATAAGGAAGAGGCAGGCTGAGGAGACCTGGGACACTGGAGGCCAAGAGGAGGGTGATGAGTGGGAAGCAACTTTCAGCAGGGGGAATGGCACCCTGAGAGGCAGGGGAAGCCAGGACAGTGGGGCAAGAAGAGGGACTCAAGGGTGTTGGCCTGCATCCCTCCAAGAAGGGGGATTTGGGCATCCTTAGACCCCTGAGCCAGTGTTGTCTTGTGCCTGTCACTGGGGATCTAAAGTAAATTAATCTGAAAATCTCCTCCTCTTCAGGAGTTCACATTCTAGAGGGGAAACACACAGTCAGGAGATGAGCAACATCAGATGCTGGGGAAGAGGAGAAGAAGAACCGAGGGAGGCTTCTTGAGAGAAGATGAGAATGAAAAGAGAGCAGGAACCTGGGAATGAAAAGAGAGCAGGAACCATGCATATGTATGGAGAAAAAGAACTTAGGGCAGAAAGGATGGAAAGGGCAAAGAAACATGGAGAACATGGATAGAAGGGCATGGAAACATCTGGGTGGTACACAATGAGAGAGAGAGAAAGGAGGAGGAAGAGGAGGAAGGGAAGGAGGGAGGGAGGGAGGGAGAGAGAGAAAGGATTGAAATCAGAGATGCTTCCAGGGCCAAGTCAATAAGACCTGGTAGGCCTGGTGAGTCTTGTTTTAAAAGAAGAGGAAGCCATGGAGGCTTTTAAACTGGCGAGGATGTGCTCTAATTTTCTCTATGGAACAGATCATGTTGGCCGATATATGAGGAATGGGCTGTTCCAACATGAGCCGGTGCAGGGAGCACACCAGGCACCTTCAGTGCTGCTCAAGAACAGATGCTGTGGAGCTTATGAGGGTGGCAAGTGCAGGAAAGGAGGACAATGAAGTGATCCAGGGTGTTTATTTTCCTGGCAGAAATGATGGGACTTGATGCCAGTCACATGTGAACTGTGGAACAGAAAAGAACAGAAAAGAGTCCAGCCCAGTTTGTGGGTTTGCACTTGTATAAATAAATGTCAGTGCCAGAGCGCTAAGGTCAAGATGATTGGAGCAAGAGTCTGTACATTAAGAGTCCAGTCTTGGACACGTGAACTTGAAGATGCTCGATGGACAGATGGGTGGAACTCTGGGTGGAGAGTTGAACATAGAAGTCTAGTGGTCAGGGAGAAGGTTGGGGCTGGGAACAAATTTGGGAGTCATTGGCCAATGCATGGTACTTAAAGATATGAACTAGGGTGGACTGAGATGACTAAGCGGTGTGTATACAGCGCAGAGGCCCAAGGGCTGAGCCCTAGGCATCCCA
>NDGM010946910.1:0-13303 GCA_002564305.1 Octomys mimax | reverse complement strand
GAACTCAGGCCCTTGCGATTGCCAGGGAAGCGCTTATTCCACTGAGCCATCTCCCCAGCCCCCTATAAGTTTTATTTTAAAATAATTTCATCAATACTGTTGTTCTTAGCAATAAAGACTCCAATGATCAGATCATTCTAACAATTCAGATATAGTGTCATATAAATTGAGGAACTTACTGTGAGCTTCATAATTACCTCTGATAAGGGCTCAAAGGCCATGTCTCCAAAAAAGCAGATCATAGTGTGGGTACCAAGTGTCCCTGAGATAACAGGATTTTGTACCAGTATCAAAGATTTGTCTTTATAGAAGAAAATATAACTTCCTTCTCAGGTAAAGTCAGGCGAAGGCCTTCTTCTGCGGAACAAACGAATTAATCCTACTGACTCAGTGTCCTTGCAGTTTGAGACAAGATGCTCTCTGATTTTGTCTGTTCCTCAATATCCTCAGGTGGCAAATAGCCTGGGTATTATTAGAGAGTGCAGGGTCTGATATATCAGGCAGCTGGACATTGGAGGGAAGCTTTGCATTATTCTCACATTTTATGAAGAAATACCAATTCTATTGTGAGCTAAAGATAAAAGTGGCTTTCAGGAATGAAAATCAGTCACAAAAAAGGAAAATAATAGAAAGAGACTATGATTTATTTCTAAATATTTTCTAATATCACACTTTTTACACTTGAGAACTTAGCCTACTTAGAGTAGAAATGATTGTATCTTGGAAGCAACTAAAATTAGATCTTGTAAAATTCTTCCTAGGTTATCACTGGTGTGCACAGGAAGGTCCTTGTCTTTTGTGGTAATTCCCATCAGTCTAAGTTGTTTAAAATTATTAGCTATATCCCACCACATCCAGAATATTTACTTATTTCCTATTTTCTATTTTAATTGATACATAATAATTATATCTATTGTTTTGCATTACATAATGATTGAAGTATTGCTGAGAACTGATTGTATATTTCAAAATAGCTAGCAGAGAGGATTTTACATATTCTCAACCTAAATAAGCATTCAAGATGGGGACTATGGTAATTATCCTGTCTCATCTATATACCTATATACATGGACCTAAGTAGTTTATTATACTCATTATTGTAATAATTTGAGAGACAGAGACAGAGATATCATAAATTAAGTGGACATCATATTGCTACCTAGTTTGTTATCAATACCTTGATGTGCCATGAAGCTCATGAGACAAATGTCATGTTTTGTAAATAGCCATGAGCTGTAAATCTATATTTTAAAAATAACCAACTTAAATCCAAGAGCAGGAGGTGAAGTTCAGAAGACAGCAGGAGTTGCTCACCGACATGTGCGCCCAGATCCGCATTTGTAACAGCACATGGCGCACATGTGTGTTTAGCAGAAAATCGCGCTGTTCTCCTACGAAACACGTTCATAGGTGAAAAACCTCCATTGGAGTAGAATTTCAATGGTTGTGTGGTACAGATTCTGTGATTCATGGCTGGCTTGTGTCTCTGTGGAAATCGTCAAAGCTATGTGTGTGTTGGTTAACCCTCAGTGGGACATGAGGTGTCTTCTTCACAGCAGCAGACATGGGAGCAATAGGCTCCACGCTTTGTCGTTGTTCTAGACTCCTGCATCTGCACTTATTCTTGTGAGACTGGTTTGATCAGCGGGATCCAGCATCGGAATATCACCAACAGAAAGGAATACTTCAATATATAATTTTAGCTAATAGTAGGCCAACATTTGTCGAAATCACTAGTGAAGTGTTAGGAATCATTCACTTACTTTTACAAAAGAAATGCACAGATGTTCTGCAGGTCTTGCCCCATGGAAGCAAAGTGATACTGGTCTCTTGTGAGAACAAAACCACCAAAGGAAAGTGTTGGTAACGTCCCGCATTTTTGCAATAATGGCACAAGATCATTCAACCTACTTAGGACATCAGCTGTTGCCTGTACAGCAGGAAGTTTCCCTGTTTCTTGCACGTTCTATATAAAAAGTTTCTATGCTTCAGTGATTTCCACAGTTAATGAAATAGCATTTCCTAAGACTGAAGCCTTTACATAATAGGTTCTGAGAAAATTAAGCCCTTTCCCTTCTAATGGTATAAGGTGTTATTTCAAAATATAATCACGACAAGCTTGGACAGAACCTATCTGGAAATGCAATACTTCTGTAGTGAATGAACCTATCAACCTAAACTCATCTATGTATCCAGCTAGCATAATATATCTCAACACTTACACACTCAGTTTAATACCACAAATATTAGTACTGAATAGTATTTACTAAATGATGATCAGTCATAAACAAATCAAAGGAAACAAGAATATCCAAAATAATTATAGCCATTGTGTCTTGGATAGTGTCAAGTAATCACGAGAGAGGAGTTTATTTCCCAAGATTCTGCCTTTCTCTGGGAATAACATATGGTCTAATTCCAATCATGCAATATCCAGAATTACTTGATAATCCACAAGCTCCACTGTTTGTCTAGCACATATAATTTGCAGAATAGAGTCAGCAATACCATGTAGGATAGCAGGGAAATAGAATTTGTTGTCAGTCGTCCTTTTGTTAGATTTGTAGGTATGAGGATGACCCAATGCTCAGAGCAGAGAAAGGGTAAGGAGTTATCCAGCTTATCTGTGAAGAGACACCCCAAGCTGTAGTTTTAAGGGTGATTAAGATTTAAGGAAACATTTTCCCCTGGATACTACTCTGTTAGTCTTCTACTGCTTCCTTTACACACAGTGACTTAAAATAGTCACTGCCTCACAAGTGGTAGCACAAGCAGGCCGTCGCCATGTCTTTCTGCTACTGTGCATAAACTCATCATTTTCTTAAAGAAAATAAGTGGACAGGGCTGGGGACACAGCTCAGTGGTCTAAGTGCCTGCTTGGCAAGTGCAAGGTCCCAAGATTGATCCCTGGTACTACGTGTAGTGTAGGACTCAGAACCTAGGAGCGCCATGCCTGCCTTGAAACCGGGCATGGTGGCACATTCCTGTAATCCCAGAACTGAGGAGGCTGAGGCAGGAGGATCACTATGAATCCTAAGTGTGTACTGAGACCCTGTATAAATAAAAAATAAAGGAGAGAAAAAATAGTTTTAACTAGTATTGCGATACTATTACATTCAAGTGAGCTACATATTCCAGAATAATTAAAGGTTTGCTACAGTAGCATCATTTGCTTTATTGTGGCATCTCTCTCATGCTGGATAGGCAAGTTTCCAGTTAACAAATTGATACTGACAAAAATTTCAATAATCATCATCATTATGCATAGAATCAGTTTCAGATATGCAGCTATTGGCTGAAAACTTCACATTTTAAAAATATTCAGATATAAATAAAAGTTAAAGGTCTAATATTTAAAGAGAAAAAATTTATTTTCCCTCGCTAGTATTGAAATGTAAAATTAAAAAGTCAAAGATGTTGATAGAAAGCCACTTTCTCAGATATTTTATATTCTACTGAGAACATGCTTTGTTATTATAGCATCTTATTTTTCTGTGAAATCACCAAATGATGACATTGACTATTTTTGAAGTAAAAGTAGTTTTTAGATAAAAGCACTTCTGAAGGCAGTTATTAATACTGAACATTTATTCGTTTGGAAAGGTATTCTATTTTAGAGCATGGCGTAAAATGCAAGCATGACCTTTCAGCAACAATTATCTGTGGTGTAAATTACAAGCAATAAAGTTTAATTACGCTATATTTATGCAAAATGAGGTGATTAAACATACATATAAGATATTCACATCATGAGAAAATCAAAATCATTAGAATAATCTGAATTATTTTTATTTCCAGTGATGTTAGAAATAAGCATGGAAATTTAAGTTTTGTCTTTAGCCTGCGAGGCAAATATATTCAAATATTAAAAGGAATTTAGATGAAATATTACCCTGGAATACTTCACTTATCAGAAATAAATACTGTACCTTCATACAACATACAAAAGAGAAAATTTTATCTATTTTAGTTGTATCTTTTGTTACATGTTTGGCTATAAAACTCAAAAAAAAAAATTCAGTGTTTGGCACTCCTGTAAATAGGAACTGTATAGTCTAATTTCTTACTGTGTGAGAAAAGAAACACAGAGACACATGGGTTGCTCATGGGAACTGATACCTGATCAAAAGCAGAATGCACACGAGGAAGCTGAGGTAGAAATTACCGTTTCTCTTCTGTCACAAATCCTATCTTTTTCTTTCACCTACTTTTGCATTGCTGACTTCACCAAACTTTCTGGAACTTCAAAAGATTCTTCTCACTCAGATGTTTTATACAAAGATATACATATATGTTAATGTACTGACATCATTATGAGAGTTTCACATTTGAATTCATAGAGGTACAAAAAAATCCAACGTCTTCCAATATACATTATTCTCCTGCTGTTTTAAGAAAAGATATTTGACAGTTTACCTATTTCCTACAGATCTACCTAATCCAATTATTGCCAAGAGGGGTGTATTGACATAAGTGTGTGTCTGTGTTTAGTTCTGCTTCAGATCATAACTTCAGCTCATAAATAGTAAGTCATAATGTGTTAAATTGAAGTTTGTCAACTCACTATGAATGTCTTCACTGTGGCCTCTGATCACTGTCACATATATACTTGCTTTTTCATTTTGATACATAGGAGAGCTTCACAGTAGAAACACCAGTAAACAACTGTTATGCTACTAAAAGCTGTTTCTCTCTTACTGAGTGTTTTACTTGCAGGATAGTATTTTGTCCACTGAAGAAGTTTCTTGTGGAACTTGTAACTTTGTTGCTAGCTTAAAGCTGATTATTGTGGTTGTATCATTCACTGTGTGTAAAGTGTAGTATGTGTACAATTTAAGTAAATGTTCAGTTTTTAATGTTACCCATAGCACAGGTGAGTATCTCAGTACCTTCATGAAGTGTTTTCTGTATTCTAATCTATTTTGAGAAATTTTGTGATGGTCTTTTTTTTTTTTGATGTGTTTTATACTTCAAGTTTGTACATTTTAAAAAGAAAAAGTTTTCTTTCTAAACATCATTTTAATCACCATATTATTTATGAAAACAGTTTTGTGAAAAACTAGAGAAATTTTAATTACATGTTTTTTCTTTTTAATTTATTTTTTAATTATTAAAATTTATCAGTATAAATTTTCAATATATAATGATTACAATCATTGTGTGGAATTTGTACATGTATAGATCATATCTTAATTTTTTTATATCCCCTTCCCTTAAGTCCCCCTTTCCTCCTTCTTTTGATCCTATTCTTTTTTGCAAAAGACCTATCTCTGTGTTTTCTATTATCTTTTTATTTTATTTTATTTTTATTTATTTATTATTTTTATTAATTTTTTTGAGAAACAAACAGCAATGAGACATCTTCAAAACTGATTAGTAGGACAGATTCAACAATCAATACATTGCATATTGTTGTCTTTGTAGTGGTTATTCATAGTACAATATGCTGACATGATATCCCGTTCAAATATTATGAGTACAAATCTTTCTTCTCATTGAATTAAAGTAGGTGAATATCAATCCTAACTATTTTGTATATACTGATAGAAAATGGTCCTTCATTTGTATCCCCCTTTTATTTAGTTTTGTCAGAAGACTTAGGACATAAGTGAACCTGTACTGTAACATCCTCTAACTCAGTGATGCCCTAAATTTTCTGATCAAGGACATTATGGCACCACAGAGGAAAGTGATTGACAATGTAGAGTGTGCCTAAGGAGAGTCACTTAAAGAGACAATATTCTCTCAGGCTTTCATAGAGAGCAAATTGGTCAAGCAATGGCAGTGACTCATCCACATGTCTGACACTGACAAAGAAGCTACAAACTACAGTCCTGAGGGGATTTGACGGACCTTGTCAGATACAAAGTTTACATTCCTTGTAGGTCTTGCTTTATCTTGGTCTTAACCATCCAACAGAAAAGTATAGAAGCAGAGGTATGAAGAGTAAGACCATGTTAATATGCTGAGCTTTGGAAGGCTCAGGTCAACAACTTCTGACAAGAAACAGTTTTTAAATATGCAATAAACTTTGAACTTCTACTTATCCATATGTTGCAGACCCATAAGCTGCATCTTTAAGTCATAAATAAGTTTCCTTAAGTACCTTACCTCTCTGATATTTCAAGCTTAGTGTAGAGGAAGCACAAGAAAAATTTTATTAGAATACAATTTTTATTTTTTAAACACTAATGCATTAAATGCTATACAGTAAAGCAAATAATATATATTTTTATTTGAAAAAAAGAACTGAGAAAAATATGAGGCCCCCAAATTCAAAGACCCAATCCAAAAATGGGCATCAGAGATGAATACACACTTTTTTAGATTGAGAAACACAAAAGGCAAATAAATACATGAAAAAATATTGAACACCACTGATCAGTCAAGAGATGAAAATTATAATAACAACAAGATTTCCTCTCACCCATGTGAGAATGGCTATCATCAAGAAATCAACCAGTAATAAATTCTGGAGGGGTCTGGAAAAAAAAGGACTGTTCATAATTAGTGGTGTGTGGGTTGGTGCAACCACTTTGGAAATCGGTGTGGAGACTCCTCAATAAACTAAGATTATACAAACATCTCAATTAACCAAGATATTCCTCTTCCCAGAAGAATTAAAACCATCATACCACAATGATTTTGTATATGTGTGCACCCGTGTCTATTGCAGCACAATTTATCACAGCAAAATCTTGCAAACAATCCAAATGCCCATCAACTAAGGAATGAATAAAAAGAGGTAGTCTTTTTATACAATGAAGTACTACTCTGCTATAAAGAAAGATAAGCATGAGATCGATAGGTAAATGGATGTGACTTTAGTCCACTCTTACCAGTTTTGCCTATGCAAATAGCATATGTTTTCCCTAGTGTAAGAAGCTGAAAGAATAAATAAGACACAAAATATAAAATAGGTACTGTGAAATGAAAGAAAATGCTCCAAAGGGAAGAGAAGCTGGAATGGGGAAATGGCTAGGTATAGATACAGATATAGATACACATATATCTGTAGATACATATAGATATAAATATATAAAGTAATTTAAACAGGGACACCCATAGATGCACACCTATTTTCTATACAGTGAAGTAGAACACATCAGTACAACTCCATGATTTTTGAACAAAAAGAAGACTGATGGTCACATTTATGTTACTGTTCCCCATGATGCATCTTGCTGCATGCTATAGGTTTAGTCTTCAAACCACCAAAAAAAAAAGATATATCAATAAAAATTTTAAAAAGTGAATTAGAAAAATAAATTTAGAGGAAGATAATGAGGTTCATTGTAAGCTTACATAATTTCTCTAAACAACATTTAGAAATTTTTACCCATTTTAAGAAACAGGCAATAGGGGCCAAGGAAATAGCTCTGTGGCATAAGTGCCTACCTGTCAAGTCAAGGTCTCAAGTTCAATCATGGGTGACACATAGAGTATCTAACTCTGATTATCAAATGGTCAGCACAATTACTTCTGAGTTCAACAGTTGGTTACAATTTTATAACACTTTGTGCTAATTAGAATGATCTGATCAGGGAAACATTGAGTTATGTATTATTAAAATTTAAATCAGGAAGGAACAGTTTTGTGATCCAAGAATAATTTTAGATATCTCATTTCTCTGACTAGACCTAAAGGGTGATTGGACCCATAAAACATAAGCAACTAATTTATACAAAATAGTTTTAGGCACCATTTAGAAGCAGACTTAATTTTCAACAAAATAAATCCTACAAACGATGTGGCCCTAGAGGGGAAGAACACTTAAAAAGTGTCTGGCTCAACTGCATGATTACTGCTGTGGAGCAGTATCTAAGAGGAGTACTTCACTGTACCCGTGTCTTCCTCCTCTAACTGGGGGCCAGGCACGTTTCCCTGTTTCTGAGGGACACCAGCCTCACTTGCACTTAGGACGTGTGTATCCACCTTATGTTCCCTGAAAGCATTTTCCCCTGCCTACAACATCTGAGTCTTTGTTCCTCTTTAGCTCTTCATCAGGGACATCCCTGCACAGCTATCTAAAGTACATCTCCCCTGACCCATAACTGATTACCCATGTTTTTTTCAGGCACTTACTATGACGACCTGATACCACTGCATCTAGATGTTATAGTCTGCCTTCCCAGTGGTATCATGTCATAGCATGTAAAAATAAACAAAATAAATATTAGGCAAAGGTATAATTATAAATGAGATGAATATTTTGAGTTCTGATAATAAGGTCAGATTTATAGTAGGAAAGATAACTGGTAAAATGTGATTATTTTCATTTCGCTTTACCCAAAATTGGGTGTTTAGTAACAATTTTTTTTTTTTTAACTCATTTGGTTGTTACATGGTCTCACTACGCAGCTCAGACTTACAGTGATCCTCCTGTTTTCAGTATCTCCAGCACTGGGGTTATAGGCATGGGCCACCATGCCCAGACTCTGGTCAGCTCCCGGGGAGGGGCTGGTGCAACGTGTGGTGCTGGGGATAAACCTGCAGTCCCTGCACTTGCCTACCCTTAGGCTAAGCTTTCTTAAGCAGGCACCATGGTCCACTGAGCTATCTCACTGGCCCCAAAATTAAGTATTTAAAAATAACTTTCTATTCCTGTCTTAGAGTACTTAATTTAATTGAACCTTGTCCTTAGGAACATCTTATGGTCTCCACGAATCTTCTGAAAGAGTAGAGCATTGCTGCAGTGGGTTCAGACATTAGGTTCACTGACTAAATTCAAATGAGTCTTGGATTAGAAAAGGTATAAAAATCACCGGTTTCTATTTCTATAAAAATTACAAAATTAATATTAAGCACATGTAATGATGTAATCAAACTCATCAAATAAGCTGAGTAATATGTATCCTATTTCACTTACAAAATTTATTAGGTAATGAGTTGATATGCCTCTATTTTCCTTTACTTAGAATTAAGTTATCTTTGTTTTGCCAATTAGTAGTGTCAGAAAAACATAAGTATTCAAGAATTATCTGTCACTAGAATGAGTGAATGAATGAACAAAGAGTTGTTCATTGTGAAAAACTAAACTTAGAGTTTCAAAAATGCCAAAACCAGTATTGCGATCTGGTGCAAAGGGTAGTGAACACTGGATCTGAGAACTAAAAGAAGTAGCAAGTATATCAAAGCTAGGTGTTGGCAGTGTCTCCTACTGCTCACGCTGATATGCTTCTAAGAAAGGAAGATTCCACATTCAAACTCAGCGTGGAAAACTGAATAAAATGCTCTCTCAAGGGAGATGGCTCAGTAGAATAAGCACTTCCCTGGCAAGCACAAGGGCCTGAGTTCAAGTCCAGGTTCATATATATATATATATATATATATATATATATATTAATATAGATTAGTGGTAGAGCACCCTTCTGCAAAAGAAAAGAAAAATGATACCTAAGACCAAACCAAACTGAAAGAAAAAGAAAAGCGGGCACTTTAGTTTGGAGAAACTGAATGGCTTGTCAATATTTTCAGTTTCATTGGTTAAATTCTGTATTTTATTAGGCTAATCAGTTCTCTTAAGAAATTATCAACTGCTAATCATCAAATCTTCTGTACTCTGAGCACAGAGAGCGATCAAAAGAAGCTTCTTTGACACTTCTGTACCTACATTGTCTTACTGAGATAGACTACACACACACACACACACACACACACACACACTGCAGTGTTTTTGGCCAACCAAATTCAGTTTAGTCCAATCCATGTTCACTTTTTATTTATTCATGCATTTTTAAAAACGTAGGAAACTGGGAAATATTTACCTTTATTTGGATTGTACATATTAGTGCACAAATTTTAATTTACATATTTTGGGTAAAATTAATATGGAGCTACAAAAAAAAAACAAAGCGTTTAAAATAAGTTGTAGTAACAACAACTAATTTGAAGACAACAATATGAGATATAATAACCGCTGCTGAAATTCTATCATGTTGTTTAGTGAGATTCTCTGACATTTCCATTTTTTTACTCTGTTTTGTTCCCTTTTATAAAAATTAAAAAAGAAACGGTTGATAAAACAGAAAGGAAGGCTTAGTCAATTAGAATAATAGGTTGCTACAGTTTATATCTACATGTCCCAAAGCCCCTTGAGCTCCTGGTGGGGCTTTGGGGCGGGTAGCTGGACCATGGCTATGTGGTGCTGGGTTGGTCCATGGATTTGGTTTGGCATGGCTGCGGGAGATGGAATAACTGAAGAACAAAGCCCCGCCCTGGGTGTGGGTGGAAACAAACAGTAAAATAGCAGTCTTTTATCTTAAATTAGGTGTTTAAATCTCTGATAGTGTTTCTTAGTAAAAATTTCAGAAAAATGAGAAGACATTGTAGGAGCCATCTTCCCAGGGCTTTTTGTGTAACTTAGGGTAGGTACCGAAGCTGCCTTTCGAGTTGCAAATCAGAAGATCCGTCTCAGGAATAATTGAGGGATTTTATGTGTTCTGGCCCAGTGGTACATTGCTATAGTGAGTACAATCTTGTGGGATCCCTGATTAAACAAATTGAATTAATTAAAAGAGCCTCTAGAGTTAGGCATTTATTATTCAAGGTACTTTCTTGTTCATGTATTCTGTCACTGTTTGGATATCTTTTATGAATTTATAGCACTATATGATATAAAAACCCAAAACTCCCCTTCAGGGACCAATAACAAGATGACATTAATGTGTTATACTGAGTTCTGCCATAATAAATTGCAGTCTCAGTAATGAGAGTATATACTGGTCTGAATAATACTGGTAGCTTCAGGAAAAGCAACAGTATGCAAGATGTATTCTGTCATGTTCAGTGAATTTGAATACCTTCTAAAATGTAAACACAAAACATAAAATTCAGGTATAATATTATCATTCATAGTTTGATTTTTTAAAATTACTTGAACCATTCAAATATAAACTTTTTGTTGCTTCTAATTTTCTGTTATCATTAAGGTTTTCAACAAAATTACCAAGGATATAAACTGAAAAATGTAATCCCTAGTATATACTGAGCATACTTTACTGGATTTATTGCTTGATATGATTTGTTTAATTCTATTTTTCATGCATTTAGTACAGAGTCTGCAGGGTCTCACTACACATATCAAACTTGTAGTGATCCTTCCTGTTTTGCAGACTCCCAAGTGCTGGGATTATAAACACATGCCACCATGCTCAGTCTCAATCGCTGTCTCAGTGTGGCCCGGGATAGGGCCAAAACAGCAGACTGTACATGATTTATGTGTCAGCCCTGGAAACAGGCTCATGGCAACATTTATCATTCCCTGCTTTTAAATTAAGGAATTGAGCATTAGAGAATTAAAAAAACTTTCTAGTCAGCCATGTGGTCTCTTGTTTCTTTACTTCAAAGAGTTGGCATTAATTACATTTAATGTCAGCTTTTGTTTGTTCTTTGCCAAAGCATTCAAAGAATTAAAATCTAACAAACATGTAATCAATAATAATATATCATTTCATCACTGTGATTGTGGCTAAGAAAATAATGACTAATCTTACTTAATTATTAATCTCAAGTAACTCTCAAACTGAGGAAGACATGCTTCTTAGCATGGGATTACACTGGACTGTGGTAAGTGATCATAGAAACATAGCTAAAGTTCTATATGTGCAAGAAGCAATTTAGGCTCTGTTTTCATTGGTAAGACCAACTTGAACTGCAGTTTATAGAACGACATGTCCAAAAATACATCAACTGGGATGAACACGATTTGGAGGTTGGTAAAGTCCTACTAGACCCACTTTGGCCTTGCCATTTACTGAAAATGTTGTTTGATGGCAACTCCTAACTGCCAGTGTCTTTGGAGAATATCTGTGTGCCAAGGCCACACATTTGTCCCTGAGAGCTCTGCAAATGTCACCTCTGAATGAGACCTCCTTAGCCAGTGGCTGAGAGTGCAAATCTGTTCCCTCTGATTTTACAAGGGGAAGTGTATCTGTGGAACAACTTTAGCCATCGCTTCTACATGGCTTAATACAATTAGATCCCAGTTGAAAATTCAGACTTCCTTAGCTTTTCTTCCCATATTTTATCTCAGTTCATTTCTTGTCCTTTTAAGAGTAATCATTTAAACTATTTGAAGAAAAATTCTTCTTTTTGTTTTCGCTTGTAGATAAGAAGATAAAAGACAAATGCTGTTATACCAGTGGAAGTTTAGAAAATAAGATTGAATGGAGTCAGGAAGGTACAGTTAGGATCTTTTGGATTCATAAAACATAATGTATATATGACAAAATTCTTGATAGTTAAAAGTAAGGATGGAATGGCTTATTTAGTTCACAGTTTGTGCCTTCAGTCCATCATCAGCTGGCTCCAAGGCAGAGTGGCATGGCACAGAGGTAGCAGCCCAAGGCGATAGAAGACAGCAAAAGCAGAAAGAGCAAAGGAGAGGTAGAAAGAAAGCCTCCTCACCTCACTTATCTTGTATGCCAGCTATCTGTCCATGCACACACTATCTTGTGCCCTCCTTTTCCACATCCTCCTTCCTTTGAGGATGTACACAAAGTAAGGACCCTGTTCCCTGTTCAATCATTTTGTTGAAATTTTGAACTTTTCAAATTGATAATTATCAGAATCCTAGAGCAGTAAGTGCTTATCACCACCAGAAGGAAAGCTGCTGAGTTACTTAGTTAAAATTCTATACTTCTCAAGCTGACCCAATGTATCAACCATAACACATATATTCACCAGATCCTTGAAAGGAAGGCCCTTAACTTTCCTCAACTTTCTGTGTTGCCCTGTTATATTCACTCAGTGTTACAATAATTTAATCTTTTTTTAAATGTATTTAGTGCAAGTTCTTACTGTAGATTGGACTCAGAGTAATCCTCTGTTTTCAGCTTCCCATGTGCTGGGATTACAGGTGTGTGCCACTACGCTCAGTCCCAATTGCTGTCTCATCACACCTGAAGGGTGGGGCCAGCATGGCATGTAGAGCTGTGGAGCTGAGAATAGAAACCCATCCTATGTCTGCCTAAGCAAGCACTTAATCAGCTGAGCTATCTGGCCAGCCCAGAATAATCTAATGCAAATATCCCACACTTAACAACCATGTATTTCATATAATGGAGATTACTAAAATCTACTTAAATAGAAAAAAGTATAGGATTCTAAACATATGAATAAAGTCACACACTTTTATTTGTTTACCAGTATGTTTTAAAAAATGTTTTACGTATCATTTTTATCACATGATTTTGATATGTTTAAGTACATTCAAAGATAACTGTTGAGGGCCGGGGACATGGCTCAGTAGGATAAGTGCTTGACTGGCAAATGCAAAGATCTGAGTTCAATCCCCGGTTCC
>NDGM010946875.1:0-10660 GCA_002564305.1 Octomys mimax | reverse complement strand
CTCTCTCCTCTCTCTCTCTCTGTCTCTCTAAATAAATAAATAAATAAATATTAAAAAAAAAAAGAAAAAAAAAAGATTATTGTATAGGCTCTAATTATGTTCTTCTCTTAGAGGATAAGCTATACTCTTCATTATTTTTAAAGACCATTTTGTTTTTAAAATATTCAATAAATTTCATAGGTCTCTCTTGAAGCATATATACATAAATACCTATGTATATATGTATATATATTCACATATATAAAAAACATACACAAATTCCTATAAACATTTAATGTTGAGTAATAGCATTATGGGTGATATATATTTTTCTTATTTGTACTTTCAGTTATTTCTAACATTTCCTTCTAGAATGTGTATTATTCTTATATGATAAAATACTACAAATATTAAAAAATAAAATAGACCTATATTAATTATGTATGTTCAGTGTGAAATGTTAATTATTGATCAGTACGTGATGCATGCAGGTGTTGAAGTATTACATAAACCTTTCCTCTGTTTATGTTCTACCAGTCTTAAATGTGTTCTCAAAACAATAGGGCCAGGGAAGAGCCCATAGATCTAGTTGATATTTTATTGCCAAAATTGGTCAAAAAGTTTGCCCTGTGGAATGTGAGTATTCAGGATTATCCTTTACTTCTAAAAAAAAAAAAAAGCTTATATGGCTAATTGCAAATAAGTCTTCATTTTGTAGTTATTAAGGACTCTTCATAAGCACATTAAAATTATAATTGTACTCATCCTTAGACCAATTAAGTATATCAGGCCTGTTTGTAATGTTTGTTGACATATCAGCGGTATTATATAAAGTTCATTTCCTTGAAATCCATTATTTAGTTAAATTAATTTTATTGTCTCGTATTATTTTTAGCTATTCACAACAGCACCTGAAAGTAATAAAATATCCTTTAAAAGGTAGTAGGAAAATTCATTCTTGTAAGAGTCTGTTATTCCCTTGACTTTTCAGTTATGAAATAAGTGTTACATTATGATTTTGCAAGATGATTAGCCTGTGTATCTTGACTTTTCTGAGAATTATCTTAATTTTAAAGTTAATATTCGTGATTTGATGTTTCGTTTTAACAAATCAGTGACATATTATTTATGGTATACCCGAAATACTTAGGAAACTATTACATATTAAAGAAACATATGATTATTATTAGGATTCTGCAGTCATAAAAGGCCCTCTTGCACACAGCAAATTTTATTTTACAGGTACAACCCATGTCAAATACTTTAGAACTATGTGGTGTCTTTTTATTTCTCATTTTTCAAAATTCTATGGAAATGAAATAAGCTTACACTAACAATTATGACAGTATCTTACTAGGTGCAAATTTTCAGAATCACTACTTTTTGCTAATTATGTCTTTTCTTCTTACAAGGGTTCCAGAAGAACATCATATAAAAAAGCCTTAAACTCCTTTAAGTGATCAAAGTTTTGGGCATTAAACTAGTTTTAAGGCAAAGAAGAGACTGAAGTAAACTTCCAGGGTTGTCTTACCCATTAGCTAGTGTGTGTATAATTTGATATCTATAGTCTTCCTATTTTTACATATCTTCAGTTTTTTTAACATTTACTCAGTGGAAGTTTGACAATATTTTTTGTACAATATTGTACAGCTTTAGCATTGTGGGTCATCAAGAAGAAAGCTAGGTTTCTTCTACCCCTTAGCATCCCAAATGACGCAGTAATCTCACTGCCAAAACATGAAGGCCTGTTATTTATTCAAACATTACAGATCACAAAAAACTTTAATATGTATTATTTCAGCTCATTGATACAACAGCTGCCAAAAAAGCAGGTTTCATTATCCTTTTACTGGATAATGACAAAACGTAGACTTAGTGAGTCATTTTTCCCTTTTAATATCTCTTCAAAGTAGTCAAGTGGGAAATAGAAACCACTTCTATTTCAAATGCAATATTCTCTGTGCTATACTACCTTCTATAGGATTACTTCAATTGCCTTGAAAAGTAATAATTTAGCTTTTGAGTGACAGTTTGCTCATTACAGTATATGTCAGCCCGATCCATTTGGGGGCTGCCTTGTAATGCTATGATAAAGTTGTTAATAAATACTTTGGATTGAGCCAAATATGGTACCTCGTTATATTCAGTCATTGTTCTGCTTTGATAATTGCACCAGGCTGTGATTGTCTTCAGGTTGGGGTTCTTGACTCATGCGTCTGTATCTTAAGAAACAAAAACAATGATCGTTACCTAGTAGATGCACAGTAAGAATTTATGGAATATATTGCTTAGGGTTTGGGAAATTGTCATGCTATCTGAAAACCAGTATAAGTTTGTAAAAGCATCATCTCTCCTTGTAGGTAAAACTGCACCATTTCATCATGATTTAAAATAAACTTACATCTATACCGCAAGAACTTGGAAGAATAACAGCCTCCATTATCATATAATTACATAAATGTAATAAATAAAGATGTGAATAAACTGTTTCAGATTCTTTGTTAATTTGCATCAGTCTTCACAGGATATATTTAAATTCCTCAAAATTTCACTTAAAACTTGTCATCAACACAAAGCAAACAAAATACTACGTGTAGTGCAACTTCTCTAATAATTGCTAAAAGAAAGGATCTTCCCTGGCACGTATTATTTAATTTAAAATCATCCAGTCAAATCCATCTGTTACTGTTAGAAATCTTCTACACAGTTATACCAAATTTATATTAGAATATCATAAAACAAGTTTTTAACTAAATTAGAAATAGCAGGACGGGCCAGGGAGATAGCTCAGTGGAATAAATGCTTGCCTGAAAAGCTCAAGGGCCGGAGTTCAATCCCTGGTACCCCACACACACAAAAGAAATAGCAGGAGACAGTAACTATACAATTTTAAAATAAATATAAATAAATAAATAAGAGACTTTCAGTTTTGTAAAAGTATACATTTTTGCTATTCAGTGTGAAATTAGCAATACTAGGTCAATAAAAAGTAATTTTATTTGACTATTTACTAACTTAAATGACCCAAGAGGTTTAACTGCAAAATAGCAAGACTGACTATTCACCTTCATATGAAAGTAGATCTGTGTCATGTTAATAAGTGTTCAATTAAGGAGCTGGGGACATAGCTCAGTGACACTAGCACCTGCCTGGCAAATGCAAGGTCCTGACTTCAAACCATGGTATTGCAAATAAAAAAAGAAAGCTTGCTTTTAAAAATGTCTTTATAATTACCATTATCATGGTAATTACATTTCAACACTGTAATTGAAGTTTTCCTTCTTATAAATTTTTGTACAATTGGCTGCATTATATCAATTTCATTTTAAAGTTTAACACTTGCTACACAGTAGTTTATGCCAAACACAAACATCTGTTTCTTTCTCATGTAAAACCCATAAAAGCATTTTTTTATGTTTGTTTCTAAAAGTTCAAACTAATATCCTTGTAAGACAGAATAGCAGGCCTTAAGGATCATTTAATTATAGGACCAACAATTCAAAAAAACAAGAAATTTTAGTAAATTTTAGAAGTCAAAGCTTCAAGGCATGTTGAAGATATTCTTCATAAACAGTGAATTAAAATATATAAGAAAAACAACAAAATTTGTATCACTTAAAATGAAATTAAAAAATTAAGAGTAAGTTTCAAGGTTAATAAGAAAAAATAAATGTTCAATATTGGCTGCCTCTGTAATAACTACGGATTCCAGTGCTGAACTCCTGGCTCTGGAAGTCCTCTTGTCAGAATAGCCTGAACTCTAATTCTTCTTGGCACTTTCCGCACGTTGAGATAAAATAAGAGATGGAATCAATAAGCAAAATAATTCAATAAGAAAATACAAGGAAAAAAAAATACAAGGAAGTAAAGAAGCAAATATAATTGTGTGAAATAGCTTAACGATGTAGAAAAAAAGTATTTTATGCTTAAGAAGAGACTGTACATACTTAATAAAAAAGCATGCTGTCAATGGATACATAAAACAATTGGAAAAGGTCCATTCCAAAAGAGATCAGACTCATCATAGAAGGCTGATTCAAACTATAATTTCAGGCCAATGTTTTACCTGTTAAAAGCTACTTTCCAGGACTGGGGAGATAGCTCAGCGGTCTAAGTGCCTTCCTAGCAAGCACAAGGACTCAGGTTGAATCCCTGGTGCTGCATACTGTGCTGGTCTGAGCCGTGTAGTGAGACCCTGTACTAAATAAATATATAAATAAGTGATTATTATTATGTTTTAAGAGCTACTTTCCAAGCGTAGAGGTTCAAGGTGAACCAGATATTTTCCTTTCCCAGCTGCGACTTCCCTAATGCTTCTAAACACATATATTCATATACTTGGATATATTTTTTAAACAAAATGTGAATGAGTTGATGGAAATTATGCTTACCCAAATGTTTGTTTGCCTAGTGTCTTATTGGTATTTCCAAGAAGAAAGAAGCATAAAGATAGTTAAATTTGGGAAAATACTGTTCCTAGTCTTCAGAGAAACAAGTACTCCCATAATATTACCAATTAAACACAATAATTTGTATGCCTCTCCAAAGTAAGCAAAATAAGAAAATAATGAAAAGTTATCTATAAAAATCCATTTTAGGGCCGGCCAGATAGCTCAGCGGATTAAAGTGCCTGTTCAGGCAAACGCAGGGGCTAGGAATTTCATACCCAGCCTGCAGCGCAGGTCCCGCCCCCGCGGCACTCTGAGACCTCCATTGAGACTGGTGTGGTGGCACGTGCCTATAATCCAGCGCTTGGGAGGCTAAAAAACAAGAAGGATCACTATGAGTCGGATCTGTGTAGTGAGACGCTGTAGACCCTGTACTAAACACATAAAAACAGGGAAAAAAGCCTCAAAAAATCTTATTTATATGACACTCCTTAAAATTTTCTGGTATGAGAGAAATCATACCAATGGGGCATTGATTAGGGATGAAGAAAGAATATGAATATATAGGGATATCATGGAACAAGTTGGGTGATGACACCTTGACTCCAAATGCAGAGATAGTTCTATAAACCTATACTGTGTTGAACTAATATAACTCTGAAGTAAAGAAAAAAATCAAATTTTACTGTGTATTAATTTTAAAATAGGATATATATCATATGCACACATATATACACTTCATAGAAATATAGTCAATGTCTAAATAAGCTGGAATAAAATAAAAGTTCTTAAGTTATTTTGCCTATTTGGATATAATTAATTACAAAAAAGCAAAAGAGAATTTGCTCCTTGGCAACTTAATTTCATTATCCTTCCTCCCCATAGTGAATAATTTTAACATCTTTTAACTGAACAGGAGCAAAAGGCAGGCATAGATACAAAGTCCATTGGATTCGTTCTTCAGCATTATTCCTTTTTGTTCTCTGCAAGGCTGGAAATAGAGCTCCTGTCCCGCAGGAATTCATGGATCTTCCGGAAGTCATTTCTCTCCTGACCAAGTCAGCTGCTTTGAAATAAAACTACAAAGAAAAAAAAAAAAAGAAAAAAGACAATCTGTTATTTTGTTAAAACACTAACACCCATGACCATATGTTTCTGTTTATTCTCTAACAAAACTTCTGTTTACTGCTTTTTACATTCAGCTGTGCTTTGTATTCTGTAATGCGAACAGGTTGCTGAACGAAACAGGAGCAATTGAGCTACTTTATCTAATGAATGGGAAATAACTTGATTATTTTTCTACTCACTTGACCAATTTGTTTGATTCTTGTCTAAACTGTACAAATGTGAAACACATCTGAAAGGTCCTATCAATCTACATGGCCATTCATCTTTAGTGTTTTCTCTGAAAATTAGATAAATTTATATCAGAACTCAGACTATTTAATAGCTTATGATTTCTCATACACTCATGACTGACTCTGTTAAATGTATGCTAACATCCACTTCTTCCATTATTTATTTATTTATTTATTTATTTATTCTTGGCGGAACCAGGGATTGAACTCAGGCCCTTGGGCCTGCCAGGGAAGCCCTTATTCCACTGAACCATCTCCCCAACCCCTCCATTTTTAAATGTAGTAGTTTCAACTGATTTTTTTTTTCAAAAGATTGGCTTGAAAAAATTTTATTTTTCAATCCTTTTCCTGTTTATATTTTGTTTACAATGCCTGTTTAGGAATAATATCGCTCTCCATTTTGATGAAACCTTCCCTCTACATTTGAGTATCAGGGAAGTTAAAGGACACAGCCCCTGAGAACTTAACTTAGAATTTGCAATTATGAGGATCATGTTACACCAAATAAAAACTAATTTAGTTAAGCATATTGAACGCACTCATTCTCCAAGGTGAGTTGTTTGAGTACTGAGACTACATGTCATTTTTGTGCTTTGGTCCTGTAGCCTTCTTAACTGTTCAGAAAAGAAACTATAGTTTGGAGCTTTCTGTACTTAGTTTTTCCTTACGTTGTTTTTTTTTTTCTTCCTTTTTTTCTGTAGGAAATAATCAACACAACAGATTTCCAGTAGAAGAATTCGTATGTATCTAGTTTCTGAAGTTGAAACAAGCTCCTGTTTTCAACAATAATTATTATTTTAAAACAATCTACATCATTTTATCCTTAATCATCATGGACTAACCATAGTCTTTTATCTTTGATACTGTGAACAATGGAATAGCTAGAGAATTTTTGGCCTGATTTTGAACTCTAGCAATGGACTAATTGATAGCAATGCCTTTGATATATTATATTAACAAATCAGAGGAGGCAGGGAGGAAACCAAAGACTTACAAACATGCAACTCATCAATGTTTTATTAGCTAAAATCTTGAGTTTTATAATGCTCAAGTTATCTCTCTCCTCAGATAGGATAGTAATTTGCTAGATTGTGCACGAGGTCTTATTACAGAGATGTCAGTTTTAGTTTGAAACATAAACATATTTTTATTCATACATTAGTGCTTAGAGTGATCGATGACGGTGCACCTAGTATACTGGAATTTGTTTTTGATCAGTAGTAAAACAATTATTCATAAAACTGAAGACAGAAGCAAAGTTTTGAGAGAAAGGAAAAGAATTATAGGTTTCTTCCAGGGAAGGTAATTTTAATATAGACGAGATTGGTCCAAGTTCTGCCATTTGGATTGATAGATTATCTAGCAGAACTATCATTTCAATAATCTCAATGATGGTATAACACAGGATACTTGGTACAGTATTATAAATTAAATTTATTGCAAATGTTATTGTACAGAATATGGAAAGAGATCTATTACTTGTGTTTGTGAAAGTTTAGATAGGGAAAAATTTAAGATTCTCTGACAAAACATAACAGAAATGATCTATGTGATATGGCTGTATTGCCAGTTGTCAAAAATTTCACTTTAGCCATTAGTTTTTCATCAGTAAGCTTAAATTATAGTGACATGATTCCACTTGTGAGAGAAAGTATTGTATTAATCAATTTGAATGTTATTCCTGTACAATAGTGGTTTGCAGTATTTGCAAGGTTGAATGCAGTAAACTTTTTAAAGTGATATATTTATTTTATGTAACTCTAAGAACTTGTAGTGGGTAGAACAATGTATAAGGTTTGGAGAAGTACCTGCGTACTTCCTGGGAGACTAAAATGATAGCGTATCTGTTCATTGCATTCATGTTAACTTCTTTTAACATTAGTATATTTCTTAATTATCAAATATTCATAGTTTTTCAAAAATTATGTATTTAGTACAGAGTCTACAGGGTCTTACTACACAGATTGGAGTTGTGGTGATTCTCCTGTTTTTAGCCTTCCAAGCACTGGGATTACAGATGTGTGCCACCATGCCCAGTCTCAACCTCCGTCTCAGCATGCCCTGAGGGTGGGGCTGGCATAGCACAGCACAAATCGAACCCCAGCCCTTGTGTCTACCTGAGCCACATTAATCTGCTGAGCTATCCTGCTGGCCTAAATATTCATATTTGAAAAGCTACGTTATATAACTAAATATATGTTTGTTTATACCTGCATATTAGTTGCCATCTGTCTATGTCTATTATCTGTCTGATCTTCTTTCTGTCTTACTTAATAAATACCCTCAGCAAAAATAAAACCAAAATTAGTGCTTATTTTTCAGGTATACAGTTTAACATTACAACATTAACACTACATTATTATCAGTACCTTATATCTGAATTATCTGATAACGTGTATCTAAGATTAATTAAGAGGCAAGTTCTGTAAGCATTCTGCATACTGTCTGGAAATCTGAATTTTTAAATTTTCTTCACCCCTCATTTAGATGCCTTCATATATACCACCAATCATCTTTCCCGTGAAGCAGTGAAAGCTACAACAACACTATCATAATTACTAATGTTTATTTACTGCTTAGCATATGCCTGTCACTCTTTTGAGAAATGAAGCTTGGATCATACCATATACTTTAAGCAAAAGGAAGGATCAATGTGACAGAAAATCAGACCTTAACTTTTTACACATTTGTATATATTTTTTATAATGGCTACCATGAACAATTTTCTCTTTTTATGAATTTTAATTTGAATATAATATGAATAAGTATTTATAATATTGATATATGTGTATGTTCTTACAAACTTGGGCAAAAGAAGTGTTTCACTAGAGTAACTAATTACATAGAAACCTTAAAGTTTCTGTCTGAATTAAATGTGCCTTGTTTTTTTTAATAAAAATTCAAATGAAAATGTAAGAATATTGTTTTTTGCCTCTACTCCACATACAATATATAATACTGTCTACCTAATTGTTCACCTTCATATCCTCCCTTCAATGTCAAAACTATGCATATAAGTTAATAGAAATAAAACTTTGGACTTTCTGAAATGCACAAGCTGGTGTAAGGGAGGAAAGAGTGTTATTCTATAGGTATTATTATTATTGTTAATGCCATTACATGGAAAAGTTCATATATGTCAGTTTCTATGAACATATGTTATTATTAAAAGAAAATACATTTGCTGTTTAAGTTGAGATTAAATATTAAACTCAGAGTTTTTTTTAATCCCATAATATATTCTGCTTTTGTTTTGTCAAGATATTTCTAGCATACAATGGTCTGCAAAGGCTTTTACTTAATGAGTGTGGAAAGGGCAGGATTATCTATTCCTTTTAAATGTATTTGTATTTTCTTATTCATATCTATTTATAAGCTTGTAAAATTTATAGTAAGAATGCAATATGGGATCTAGCCCTATAATAAATGCACACCCAACTCAATATGGAGTACAAGCAGAAGGTTGTACTGCAACCCCCTAGAACTATTTCAACCTGCATAGGAGCATCTTCCTATAAAACATCTTCTTGTTTGCCCCTCCTGTAGCCACATCTAATGATAGTTAGTCTCACTTTTAGCATGAATTTGTCTATTTTAGGGACCTCTAATAAGTTCATTCATACACTATTTGTCTTTCCTTGACTGATACAGTTCATGCAGTGTAATATAGTCACAAAAGAACTGAAATCAGGATCTCCAAGAGATATTTGCTCTCTAGGCCTTCATGGCAGCATTATCCACTACACTGAGGAAATAAAAACAAGCTAAATATTTGCAGGTAGATTGTCTTAGTTACATATCTCATCGCTGGGAGAAAGTATCCAACGTGTGCAAGTTAAAGGAGGAAATGTGTATTTGAATGCACAATTTGTAGAGGCTTCAGTTGACAGTTGGTTGGCTCCAAGGCAGGGTGGCATGTCAGAAAGGTGGGACAGAGAAGCAAAAGTTCATGGCAGGCCAGCAGTCAGGAAGGAGCAAGCAGTGATCTTTCCATTCCCTTGTACCATTCAAGCTACACCCAGGGTGGGCCTTCCATTACCAGCCAGAACTGTGCTAGCCCACTGAGCTCCCCAGTTAGTTACTAGACACCCTCAACACATATTCACTCACCTTAAAGCAGCCACTTTCAGAAAGCCCCACCTACTAGCAGATATGATTATAGGGGGGCATCTAGATACAAGCTATAATACAAGTGAATTTATAAAACGTGATCAATACATAAAAATTGGAATGTCTATTCAGGCTTAAGTAAAAGAAAATCCTGCCATACATAAGAATTTGGAAGAAACTAGAGAATTCTCTCTTAACTCTGACTATACCACAAACTTAGAGCTATTCACTTTCAGTGCTTGTAAGAGTTCTACAATGTCTGTGTGAATTAATCTTTGTCACAAAAAATTTCCAAAATAAGATGAGTTCATGGGGGCTGGAGAGATGGCTCAGTGGAATAAGTACTTCCCTAGCAAGTGCAAGGGTCTGAGTTCAACCCCCAGTTCTGGAAAAAAAAAAAAAAAAGATGAGTTCACATTTCCTGTGAACTCTCTTGAGATATTTTGTCATTTTCTAGTATAATTTCATCAGCAAAATTGTTGTTTCTGTATCTATATGCTATGGTTTGTCTACAGGTGTCCCCTCAAAGCTTCATTCAGTCATGAGGAGGACTTCTAGAGTTTGTGATTAACTCATGTTCCACTGGGATTATGGGTGATTCAAGGCTAAGATTATGGGTCTGAGTATTATTGGGATTATGGGTGTGAGTGCTTCACCCAGACTGAGGTGGATAGCCTGAATGTAATATAAGAGAAGCAGAGAGACAGACTTCCTCTCTGTTGCCATTGTTGCTGCTACTCCTCCATGTTGCTCTGCTCCTTGCTGCTGCCATGAACTGCTGCCTTCTGCCATGTGCCACTCTGCCTTGGAGCCAGCTGAGTATGG
>NDGM010946851.1:0-11752 GCA_002564305.1 Octomys mimax | reverse complement strand
AGAGAAGAGTAACTAAGACAGGATCTAAAGCTGGATGAGATAATCTCATGATCACTGGCCTTGATTTCACCACAGTCTTAAGAAAAAATAATCTAGGACACAAAATTTATTAAGCATCATGGCTATAAGCACAAATCTTAAAGTCAGAGCCGTTATGACTTGATGCTGTGCTACTAGGCTTTCTTGCTTATGACGCTGGACATGTAATTTTCCATTTTTTAAACTTCAGTTTCCTTCTCTGAAAAATTGGAACAACAATAATACCTTCTTCTGGATGGTTTTGCATTTTAACACCTGATTCTTGAGAACTAACAAAGCTATTTGGGTCAGCTTTTTGTTACTGGTCCAAAACTCATGACATCCACAACTTAAAGGAGGAAAGGTTCATTTTGGTTCAAAGGTTTCCATCCATGGTCAGCAGAAATATTTCAAGCCAGAAATAATCATGGCATAGGGGCATGTCAAAAGAAAACTGCTCAGCCTGGAAGCAAAAGAGAAGGAAAGAGTCATAGAAGAAGGGGCCTGGGATCAAATATTGTCCTCAAGATCATGTCCCCAGACACATCCAGAAGTCTGCTTTACTAATCTCAAAGGTGTCTGTCAAGCCAATCCTGTTGGCAGTCAGGATTAACTATCACTGTTTGCACAAAAGATCCTCAAATCTCCAGCTTCCCTCACCTCTCTGCTTGAGATGTGATTCTTGCTGGCACATGGGGTACCACCCTTGTTATCTACCATGAAGTGACACAGCTAAGAGACAGGTTTAACCAAACTGGGCATTAGGCTGGGGACTTTCCAGAAATGTAAGCTAAGAAATCTGTTTTCCTTATAAAGTTAGCCTTGCAGGTGTTTCATGACAGTGACAAAAGCTGTCTAATACTTTTATGTGATTAATGGCAATTTCAAGTGTGGTCCCCTGAGGAAAGTTCTTTGTTTAAAGGCATTGAATCTTAAATGAAAGGGGTGGAGATTCTTTAGGAGACAATCTGAGATAGCTGGTAGGAAGGTTTGAAGAAAATAGATGCCAAGTGACTAATTCTTCCTAGTCAGCATATCAATTAACATAGGAAAGTTTGAATAAACTTCATTAAAAGGCTTTGTTTTTTTAAACCTGGGAACTCCTTATTCTTTGTGGCAACTTGGATGATCCCTAATGCTCTCTTCCCATTTACTGAAAAGAAAAATAACAGAATTGCTTTCGTGTTAGACCAACTCTTAAAAGGCTTATGCAGAGATCTTCCAAAAAAAATCTTAAAATCATGATACTACCATTGCTGGGAGCAATTCTATTTGGTTCTATGAGCAGCTTTCTTTATCTCTAAGACATAATTCAATAGTTCAATAAAAGTGAATGAATGAATGAATAAATAAATAAATAAATGAAACAGTGATTGTTCCTGACATTCCATGGTGCATATAATTAATGACATCTTAAATGAGGGCTCTGAAATGTTTTTGGAGACATGAAACACTGTTGAATTAGACCTTCTCTATTATTTGCCAACAATTTTCTGTTGTCAAAACTAGTAGTAGAAGGGCCTGTGAGATACCTCAGTGGACTAAGTGCCTGCTTAGGCAAGTGCATGGACCAGAGTTTGATCCCTGGTACCACATTCCATGCCAACCCTGCTCCTGGGCTTGCTGAGCAGGCCACCAAGATGGGGTGTGGTGGTGCATACCTGTAATCCCAGTGCTGGGGAAGTTGAAAACAGGATCACTGTGAGGGGAAGCTGTGTAGTAAGACCCTGTACCAGATACAGTAACAAAAAAAGAAAAAGTAGTGGTAGATATTACCATGAAAATTATCTTACTCCCACATTTAGCCCAACAGAACTAATAATTCTCTGAACATGAAAGAAAGTTCTGGCTAATCCCAGTTAAATGTCTGCCTTTATTAAAATTGTCTGTCCATCAACTCAGACATCACTGGTCCTGTACCTTGTAATACCTTGGATGAAATATTGGGTAAAAAAAAAAAAAAAGACATTTTCTTCCTGACAGGTTTCCATTTACTAGAGAAATGACTCCATTTAATACTGTCTTCTTCTAACAAAACCTCTAATGTTTGCTTTCAAATCCTATCTTGTTTCTTACCTACATGAGCCCTCTTAATAACACTGTGAAATAAATACAGCAAAGATTGTCATTCGATTTTGCAGGTATTCAGACTTAGGAAAATCAGTGTGATTTGTCCATGGTGTTAAATAGGCAGATAAATGTGTGACAGATGTAGCAGAGAAATCTGGGATAATATCTCTTTTTGTTAGCATGGTATATGTGTGCCTTACACAATACTTCCATTTCTTGTGAGGAATTGGCACACATGCATAGCACGTCTTAATTCTTACATTCTCTTGCTTCCCCTCCCTCCAACCTCCCTTCATCTCTAGATTCCCTTCTCACTTGAGGAAGTCCTGTGTTCCTACTTCCTATTATCTATCTCTTTGAAGCTCTGGATTCACTGTTGGCTCATACTCTAACCTTAAGCAAAAAAAGTTCTTAAATCTATGTTTTAATGTCTTCCTTTATAAATTAAAAGGAGCATGAGAGGATAACTTGTAAGTGTCCATCTTACTCTGAAATTCCTAGTTCTTTGTCTATTATAGCTCCAAAGTGATCAAATCATAAAGATGTCACAGTGAAAAACAGGATCTAAAGCAACTGTATATTATGATCCAACCGACAAAAAGGGCACTTTTGTTCAATTTCAGGTGGCAAGTCGGATAGTCTTTCACGGAGACAATTCAAGGCTTTTCATATGATCTTGGATTCACTCATCTCATCTCTTCTGTGATATCAAAATGTTCCCCTTAGAGAAACAAATACCTTAAGTGGGTTATTAATCAGGAACTTGCCTTGGTCACAGACTGTGAGAAACAACTGAGCAGAGTGCTTGGTAGACCAGGAAATATGCTTGGCTATGTGGGACCACTAGTTATTCCTAAGCAAATCTTAAAATGAGGGCAACCCAGGAATGTGGCCTTTTGATGGAGCTCACACAGAAATGATCTGCAAGAGAAACTTCTCTGTGATGCGCTATCTTGCATCAGTGGGCCATTCACAGCAGCAAGCTGTTGTGGAGTGCTATGGTTGCATTTTCATTTTCTCTCCTATAAGCCTATTACCCAATGCTATATGAATTTGTATATCCATTTTGTGCATTCATAATATCAATATGCGATTCCAAGTTTATAGTGTATATATGCCTCTAAAAATCCACTTTAAGAAATATTCTGAGCTACTTTTTTGAACAATAATCTAGTTTTAAGTATTAATATTAAGGCTACCTCAGACCTTCTTTATTTTATTTTTAAAGGTCTTTCTTTCTTTTTTTTTTTTTTTTGAACAGGATCTCACTATGTCACCGAGTTGTCCAGGCTGAGCTTGAACTGAGATTTGAGCTATATACCACTATGCCCAGCTGAAGTTATTCTTTTATTTTCCATCCTTTTTTTTTTTTCTTGTCTGGAAAATTAAAGCCTCATGCATTCCAGCCAAATACTTTACCACTGAGTTACATACTTAGACTTATCCTTTTCATGCGACTGAAAGAGTTTGATTTTCTTTGGTTTGGCAATGAGTTAAAATACATACAAGCAATGAGACAACACAAACCCAAATATTAGACAAAGTCAAAATGTAAGATAAAACAAATGTAAACAAAAGAATGAGACAAAGGTATGGCAATAAATGTGGGATGTTTCTGATTTTATGGCTGGCTTATGTCCTCTGTTTGAATGTGAGGACAAAACTCACTTAGTTTTTTGTAATTAATATAAAAGATCTCTAAAGAAAAAAAAGAGGGGCAGTGAGATCGCTCCCCTGACTTAGCATCTGCTTAGGCAAATACAGAGACTGGGATTCAATTCCTGGCAGCACATGCTGCCCCAACCCTGGGTGCACTGAGCCACCCACCAAGACCAGGTATGGGGGTGCATACTTGTAATCCCAGTGTGGGAAAGGCTGAAAACAGGAAGATCACTATGAGTTGGAGATGCATAGTGAAACCCTGTACCAAATACATAACAAACAAATAAAAAAGATCTCCTGGTTCTTCCTGTTTAAGTGGATTAGAACATTAGATTTTCAGTGTCAGACTCTAGTCCTATCTAGAATTTCTAGTCTAAATAGAAAATGTCCCAGTCCTTATCCACGCTCCCAGCTGGAGTCTCAAATGTCAGGGACATGTGCAGTCCTGGCTTCTGAGTAGCACGGGACAGGCTTCCAGAGCATCAGGGGCAGTGATGTGGCCTAGTACCAGCCAACCCCAAGGGTTGCTAATGATCTTGGAAGAAAGGGAGAGTATCTATTCAAATCAATAAGAGTGGGCTGAGCAACAGAATATCACCCCCATGTCTAGTGAAGGAGTAGTAGTGGCAGTGACTGTCATGACTGTTGAGCATTTTGAGGCTCTGGAAAGTACAATTGTTTTTACTAAAATAGATGGTCAGTAATAGAACTAAGATTCAATTTAGGATGTGGCTTCTTACAAAATTTATGACCTTAGCTTCCAACCTACCCTTCTTCCTCTCCACCTGTCATATTAGCATAGAAAGAGCTAGTGAGTAAGAATCATTTATGATGACCAAATAACTTCCTTCTCTTTGGGCCTCAGTTTCTCCACCTTCAAAATAAATAGCTTGGCTTTCTCGTGACTGCCTACATACCTTTCCACATGGCAACTTTGTCTATAAACCAGCAAAAGTATGTCAACTCCTCCTCATTCTCTGAATCTCTCTGGTTTCTTTTTATCTTCCTTTTCTCTCTTCTACAGCCAAGAGCTAGAGAAAGCTTTCTGGTTTGCAAGGTTAGTGATTGCTTCAGACCTACTTTAAGGTCAACTGTGTCATACAACAAAGCATCATCAAGAGGAAACTATTCTCTTTCACAGATTACAGCAGGGTTCTTGTAAGAAATTCCGCCTACTACAGACTCGGTGATTTCTCATCCCAGTACCAATTCCATCACTTCTATTTTCTAGTCTCTTCTTTCTGCTGTAATTATCATCTCTACCAATGGCTATTAGCTTCTTTGTACTAGCAGCAGAAGAAAATAGCCTTCAGGGCTGGAGAAATAGCTCAGCAGACTAAAACGCGAGCTGAGGCAAGCTTGGGCAAGCACAGGTACTGCAGTTCAATCCCCGGCACCACATGCCATGCCAGCCATGCCTTCAGGGAGAGCTGAGCTGGCCAGAGTCCAGGTGTACCTATTATCCCAGCACTGGGGAGGCTGAAAGCAGGAGGAGCACCATGAGTCTGAGCTGCATAGTGAGACCCTGTGACAACCAAATACATTTAAGAAAAGAAAAGAACCTTTAAGCTCCTATCTATATTAAGAAAGCCACCGAGGAGTCAACACCTACTGTGAAAAACTACAAAATGCTTTTTGGATAGAGAAGCAGGCATCTACAGTACCAGGCAGAACTCATCCTTAAGTAGTAATGGTTCCTGTGTTGCTTTAACAACTCGTTGTTTAGGCCTCACTTCAGTTCTGTTCAGAGGTTCTAGTACTTCTAGCCTCCTAAACTCCCGGTGTACTGAGTTCTTTCCAGGAATAAATGCCTAATCTGCAGCCATGCCATGTTCTCATGCATTTACCAATGCCTATTTATTGAGTTATGTGAAGTATGAAGAAAAGGCCTGTGCCCTATGGAAGTGCTTATAGATAGGACTACAACACTACTAACAGCAAAGTGTGTTCTACAATAGTACCGGGACCCGTGACATCAATTAAGGAAGAGTAGAGAAAACCAAGAGTTCATTTTACAGGGATTGGGTAGAAAAGTGTCTAGAAAATTTTACAAAGAATGTTATGGTTAGAATCTGAAGTGTCTCCCAAGAGCTCGTTGTTGAATGCTTTGTTCCTGATGAGGCAGTATTCAGAGTTAGAGCTTTGGGGAGGACTAGATTGTAAGGACTCTGACCTCATCCATGGCTTACTAGATTGATATGTTCAAAATTTTGTGGGCTATTAGGAGGCAATGGAAATATAGAAAATCATACCCAGTTAAGCGGAGGTCTTCAAGGGCATGCTCTTGGAGACAATATCTTGTCCCAGGCACCCCTTCCTCTTTTTTTCTCTTTTCCTCCTCACTCTCCTTTCTGTTCTGAGATGAGCCATTTTGCTCTACCACAATCTGTTGCCAGGATATTTTGCTTCATTATGGATCTGAAGCAAGGGGTTCAAAACTATGGACTGAAACCTCTGAAATTATAAGCCCAAAGAAATCTTTCCTTTTTAAGTTATTATTCTCAGCAACTTAGCCATAGCAATGAAGAGATCCCTGAGACAGAATGTATGGTCATTGTATTTGTACCTGTGGTTGTGCCTTATGTCCACTAGTGAACCTATGGCAAATAATTTATACCCCCTCCTCAACAAAAGTTTTAAATACAGAAATGGTAAGAATACTGTCTAACCATCACAAAAATACTATGAAGCAGTACTTAGATAATACAATCATTCAATAACCATAGTACTCATTAAATAGTAAATACTTTACCAGTTTTTCCTCTTTGTAAAAGACTGAATTGGATAAATGGTACTATTGCAAGCCAGGTTTCCTTAGCAACAGACAGTGAGATAGAGAATAGTATGTAGGAAATGTATTGGTGGATGCTTTCAGTGTCAATAGCTCTGATGTGAAAGGAATGAAGTAGCATCAAGCAGAAGGAGAAATTGGGTTGCAATACACTAAAGTCTTCAGACACCTCTCTTGGGATCTCTGAATCCAGAAAGGCCTTTAAAATGTGTCCCTTGTTAGAATAAAGGAAGTCAGCTCTCTCCATACAGCAGCTCTCCATAGTCACTGGTATTTTTGAAAAGTTGATATCTGAAAATAAGCAGAACTTCTAGGAGCTGGGGGAATAAGTGCTTCAGGCCAGAAAGGAGACATGAGCACTGCACCATAACGCCTACCCCTTTGCCTTGCTCAGGCCAGACAGGAAATGTAAATGATAAAGCAAACTAGATATATTTAGAGTTGAGTTGGGTTGAGCTGTAGCACAAGGGAAATGCATTTCCCTTATTACAGTTCAGCAATAAACACATGACCCAGTAATCCAGTGTGATACAGTGTAAGTACTGCCAAGACTGTTATGAACAACTGTTATTTCCCTCAGAACTCGATGCAGAAAGATTGCAATACACTGTTTTTAGGGACCTGCCTCATGACAGTGTACCAGGGGAGAATGAATCCAATATAGAATATATAGCAGAACTGTGAGATGATAACGAACTAAGCCTTGAAAACATGGATTAAGTCCTCAGTCAAGCCAGACATGATGTCTAGACATAATTGAATTATTCAGTTAAATTAAAATGATCATTTGAATAAATTTCACTTGGGTTTTGTGTCACTTGCTAACTAAGATTCCCAATAAGAGTAAGTGTTTACACAAACTTACCCTCAAATGATAGGAGTCTCTCTAGTCATGAAAATAAAGTGTAGTGGTAAAAGTAAGGTTGGATCTTGGGGACAGGAGATCCCTAAGAGTTCCACAGTCTCTCTAAAGAGATTGATAGAAAGTTGAGAGAACTGGATATAAAGAATCTTGCTATTTCCTTTCATTGCACAGGGATAACCACGTGAATTTTAGCAGTAGCCTCGTGGAACCAAAGCAAGCACTTGGCCCCACCCTCCAACCTTAAAAGCACTGTGATTGTACTGAGTTTTGATCTTGTCCAGAAAGTTCAGAGCAGAATAGCACATATACACACTGTCTAAACCATCGATTTTAGATGCTACATTTTAGTCATGTATTAGTATTAGGAAAAAGCAGAGGAAGAAAAGAATTAATAGACAAAGAAGCATGGCTGAGAAACATTCCTGACCTCCAACAATTGAATTTAGCCAAGGGTGCTGAAGGGACAGGAGAGCAAAGTTCAGCAATACTGTCCTGGAAATACCCACCCATCACACCCAGATTGAATCTCCAGAGTCAGGTGAGTCTCCCAAAGGAAACTAGGGTATTGATACCAAAATACAGATGTTTGGTACATGAAATAAACAGATATCTAATGTAATTCTAACTATCAAGAGCAGATTTACCACCAAAACATTTCCCTTCTATCTTCTGTATATTAGTAACATTCTCATGACTCAGGAAAATATACACAATGCTTGCAAATTAAAGGTGAAGAAATTTTACTTTGCTTCATAGATGTAGAGAATGCGGTCCATGGTAAGCTGACTCCAGGGCAGAAAGGGCATGGTGGAGGGGTCTGACGGAAGAAAGCTTCCCAAGTCCTGGGAGCCAGACAGCAGAGAGAAAAGCTGGAGAACAGGGTTTCCCTTTTCTTGTCATGCCTCCAGGGACTCCAGCAACACACCTCTAATCCGCTTCTATCTTCTGACAGTGAGTGAGCTGTGAGTAATTCTCTGCTGGGCATAGTCTCCCACGAGCCAGTCACTTTCTAAATTCATAATACATTTAGATCTAAATCATAACATTGTGTATTTATGTTTATGGTTATTTTCTCCCTTACAAAAGAGCACAGAGATCTTCTTCAGAGACACAGCGGGGGACCACACAAGCCTAAAGAGCCTCTCTAATTCTACTACGCCACAAATAGACCCTCTATGACCCCTTTTTCCACTACAGCTGAAGACAGACACCCTGGCCATGTTGTTACAGTGCATGATGAACAACAAGAGGACTGAATCCTAGCCAACCAGATGTAAAGATATGTTTGTTTAATGAAAAGGTGATTTATTATCTCCTCCCTTATTTTCTGCTGTGTTTGCATTTGGGATAAATATTTGTACATTCATCAATGTCTCATACATTAATTTAGCCTGCCATCGAGAAGTGAAATGCAATTCATCAAAAAGTGTGAGAGAGGTTAAAAACTATTTACTTTCTTCATATTGATATAGGCAGTTGCTCAACAAAGAAGATGGAAAGAATTTTCTGGTGACCCAATGTAAACCAATGAACCACACAATTAATTTACCCACTTTAGGGCTTCATAACTTTTTTTTTTCTCTCATAGGAATAGTGCCTCAGTGTTACAAATGGGACTAAACACAGAGATCAAATGGATGGATCTGTGGCCCAAATTTGGCATGAGAACATATTTTGCTTTTCTGAATTTTATGTGTTTTAATTAATTGACAACACTCAGAAGACACATAAAATCTTATGCAGGAAATTCAAAGATCTGGCAGCACCAGACCTGTTTTCTTCCTTAGTCATAGCCATTCTAGCCACACAGAGCTTCGCTATCCCCTGAGGCAGGAGCTGCAGTGAACAACATTCAGATTTTTGCATTCTTTCCTGCTGGCATGGATGCTGTAAGATCTTAAGTTTGAAGCCCCTGCTTCAGAGGGAAAGTGTGTGGTGGGTTTTAGGAGGCCATAAATGAGTTAGTTTCTAAGAACCCTCCAATCCAGGCCATGTGGGAATTACAGCACTTAAGTCATTCTCTATTCTCAAACACCCTAGAAACCTGTGCTGGATTAGCTCATAGTTTTGTGAACTGAGTCAGTACAGGGCTGGTTGTGGAAGGCCCACTGGAGGACTGCTGCTAACAGCATAAGAGGAAGATGGTGTGCTACTGGTTCTTCTGGAGAAGGTTGTCGTTCTCCTGATAGGAACTCAGCGGCTCTCATCATTAGAGAAGCTCAGATCCCCAGTCCTCACTGTCCCTGAGGATGGCTATCGTTCTGCTGAGGAAAGTGCTGGTCCTTGTCTTGAGTGTTGTTTCCTGGCCCCATTGCAGATCCTTCAGCCTGCTGGACCAGAGCCTTCATCACATGGTGCACTTCCAGCTGCCACCACTGACCTTGGGCCCTCCTGGTGCAGATCCTTCATAAAGACTCACAGGAAACATTGTCATGGGATCCACATCTTCAGCTGAGTTCTTTCAGCCTCTAGTGTGTGGACAGATCTGCATTGTTTTGCATTTTACTCTTTGGGTGAATATTATAAAATAAGTGTGTAAATTATGTATCTTGTATTAAATATTTTCCTTTAGAAACCCTGACCTTTTACCCAAAGCCTAAGAGCCATGGGATAGGAGGACAAAAAGATTAATATTAAGGAAAAAAATTAGATAACAAAACAGGAGACATGCATTTTGTTTCTAACCCTTCTCGGACTTCATGTGTTGTCTCTATCAGGTTTTCTAGCATCAGCTCCATGACTATGCAACCGGCATGTTCCAGTACACAAGAAAATCAGGTCTCCTTTGGTTACACTATATGTCAGCATCACTTTCCCACACTGTGCTCACATTGCACCGCTTCCACCACCTCAGACACTGTCCCCCCTTGGAGGGGGGCCTTGGGGCCCTCTGTCTGAGAATCCCTCTTCATCAGGAGTAGAGCACTGGCTATCTGTGGCTTCCAGGCTCCTCTCTTCAGAGCCAGACAGGCTCCTCAGACTCCTCTTCTGTGTAACAACTCGTAAAGCAAGAATGAGAAGCTCTTGCGTGGCCCTTTGGTCACCTCCTTTCCAAGGTGAGGAAATGAAATAAGCAAGCAAGAAATGACAAGAGAAAAAGTGGTTATCCCACTGCAAACAGCAGCAAGAACACATGGCCCAGCATTAATCATAGGGTACTTTCTGGGAAAAGCAGTTGTATCCTTTGCACCCTGACTTCAGAATCCAAATGATATCATTGAAGGACTTCTCAAAGGACTTCAGTGTCCCATCTATGGGAGGATCGCTTGTAGATGGGCAGCCAGTCCAAATAGAGTTTTTAAATTATTCTTGTTATCTTGTTTGGAAAGAGTAACTTATATACTAAATAGATGAAGACATCTTTCTTTATCTAAATCTAGTTCAGAATGTGATGGATAGTGATATTTTGTGTATTGGGAATCTATAATCCTGTTACTCTAAATGGGCAAAGTGGGGTTGGTGAGATAGCTCAGTGGTCTAAAGTGCTTGCTTAGGCAAAGCTGAGACCCCGGTTTCATCCCCAGCACCACATGCTGCGACAGCTCCACCCCCAGAGAGGGCTGAGCTGGACACACACACACACAATAAATAAATAAATAAATAAATAAATAAATAAATTGAGTAAAATAATAACATATGCCCAGACTTTTTTTAAAAAAATCTGTAACATATTTATTGTTGTGTGTTACCCTGTTTTCATCTTTGTTTCTGATTTTTGTTCTTGCTTCTGTTTTTACTCTTCAAAATAAAATAAAGTTAAATTAAAAAATTAACATAAGCCCAGCCCAGTTCATTAAAAGAAAAAATCTACATATGTCAACTAAAAAAAATTTCTTAAGCATATTATATAAAACAGTATAATAAAATATTTAATATTTAAGAAAGGATTATATTCGTGTGTAGAATGAATGAAATGATATGATATGGTATTGAGCACAAATTATTTTTTCTACATAGTTGTTGTAACAGCAGCAGATACACAATGAGCAATGAAGTTAATGTCTCTAAAGATTCTCGAAGATAAGTTTAGTAACCTGCTCAAAGCTACCATGTCAGTAACAAATAAAGTTGAATTCAGTTGTATATCAGTAACTAGATATTAGTTGGTAAGACTCTCAGAGCCCAGGAGAAGCAATCCCCAGGGAGTGTAAAACTTAACGAATTCATGAACCTATATCTAACTAACAATGGGATACCCTTCTCTGACAAAACTAAACAATAAAAGGGGGATGCAAATGAACAACCATTTTGTGTCTGTATATTCAAAATAGTCAGGATAGACTTACAGCTACATTCTCTTAATTCAATGAATAGAAAGATTTGTTCTAATAGTGTTTGTGGACAGG
>NDGM010946849.1:0-18448 GCA_002564305.1 Octomys mimax | reverse complement strand
CCTTGATCAGAAAATTTGGGACACTACTGAGTTACATGACATTATAGTACAAGTTCTCATATGCAGGACCTGGGTTTTATCCTCAACGCCAAGAAACAAAATTCTGTGCCCTGAACAAAATGACTGTGCAGAAATTGGGCCCAATCCATTAGTGTCTGACTGCAAGCAATCCACTCATTCAATGTGGATTTCCTTTTTAATATGAAAAGATGCCTGCATCGAGAATTCCAAATTCTTTTCATTGATGGAATCTCAACTAGGGTTAGCATTTCCATTATTGTCAAATGATCTTTTTTAAGTTTAATAAATCCTAAAGCTTAAAATCCATGTGATCTTTTAATAACTGTTTTAAACCCAAACTTTATAGCCTGTCTATAATTTTCCAATGGAAATGTTCCTGAGACTGAAGTTCTACCTGTATGACTACTCCCAAAGTGACATTATTAGGTATAAAATTTATCTGACGTCTTTATCTTTAAAATTAAGTAATTTGGGTAGAGTTTTGCTATACTCTAATTTGAAAATAATGTTTTTTTAAAGTTATTTACCACCTACTTAATTCTTCACAACAAATCTTCAAGCTAAATGAACATTTCCAAAAAGATGCACCACATTTATGCCTCAGATGGTACCTGGGTCTCCCTAGGTCATATAAGTATGAAGATGGCTGACTGACTGCCTGCTTCCTGAGGATGAGGTAGGGTGTGGGCCTGCACAAGAGCAGCACGAAGATGATCAAATGTAGGGGCAGGAATTGATTTCTGCAACATTGGAGAGAAGTTCAGCCAATTAATCAGTGAATTATGGAAAACAGCCAAAACCAACAATATGAGAGTCTTGGAACATTGATCAAAGGCATAAGGCAACCATTTATCTGAGAAGTGTGGGAAAGACCCAGGTGATAGCCTAGGGGTGTTCCCTTCCCCATCTCTAGCTCCAAAGGCACAGTCAGGTTCAATTAAATTGGGACAAGACATCAAACCACCAGTTTTGTTGATAAAAGTAGATGATTTGACTGAGAGTAAGGTGCAAAACGTATGCACACTCATACAAAAACAGTTCTCCAGACACTGCCCTAGCAGTAGTAATCTCAGTGGCCAATAAATGAGGAAGATCAATGGCAAAGGTAGCCCAAGATCATTATCCTGGTTGAAGCCAGGAACTAAGTAGTAAACAAGCCTGAAATATAACAAACAGAGCCAGAGAATAAAGCAGTGGGCCTTAATGTGCTCCCCAATAACCCCTGCAGTCTCGAAGGCTGCCTTTTAAGAAATAATAAAAATCCTCAGACTATAAGGAAATGATTTGCACGTACTCTGGAAGATCAGCAAGAGCGCTGGCTCCCTACACAGACCTCGTGAGTGTGAGGCCTTGTGCATGTACAGAGAAGATACAAGAAGGCCTAAGAGAAAGTCAATGCTGGGATGACCTGTAGAGACTCTGAGCTCTAAGTGTACGGAGCAAGTCACACAGATTCCCAGCCAGGGATGGAGGACTTACCATACCAACACAGTGGATTCCCGGCTAACACTTAGCCAGGCCAGCCCACAGATAGCACCTAGGAAGCAAAATTACAAATGAAGGTGAGGATTTGGGAGTTGAAGGGCTGAAAGGGGAAACCTAGGAGAGGAGTTTTGAATCAGAATAAGCTAGAAAGCTCTCTTGTCTGAGGATTTTAAGGTCTCCATGGTTACCCAGTTGCAAATTTTTAAAACTAAAAGTAAATAAATAAATACTACTAAAGTCACAGAAACATGGTATAATGACCAAAGGGTCAATATATTAAGGAGGCACAAAAAATAATATGTATGTATATGCAATAAAGGAAATCATGGTGGTTCATTTGCTAGAACTAACTTTTTATATTTTCTGCAATTTGAGTTCAGGTTGACTATAGACACTAAATGAAAAGAGCTTTGAAATAACGATAGATTCATAGGAAGTTACAAAGTAGTACAAGATGATCCCAGTACTCTTCATCTAGTTGCACCATTGGTGAGATCTTACATAACTATAGCATGTTATCAAAATCAGATACTGACATTGGTGTAAAGTACGAGTATAATTCTATCTCATTTTACCAGAATTATGTAGCCTTGGTCAAAATTAAAATACAGAACTATTCTAGCAGTATAAATATGTCCTTCCTGTAACCCCTTTGTAGCCGTATCTACTCCCTTTGCCCTACCACCCCTAATCCCAGCAGCAGAATTGTTCTCGTCATCTCTATAATTTCATGATTTCAGGAATTTCATATGAATAAATTCATACTGTCATGACCTTTAAAAAAAAAGAAGCAAATTACAGAGTCTCAATATATTCTAAAGGACTTACTCCTGAAAGCATGCTGTGTCTTATATCTGCATACTCAGAAACAGATCCTGTGGTTCAGAAACAGATCCTATGGTTTTAGTCAACATCATGGAAATATACTTCTCTACTTGGAAGCCAGTCTATACAACCCTCCAGGCAGAACCAGGGAAACAAAGTGGGGCACTTACTTCCTCTACTCATAGAGAAACACTAACCAGTTTTTCTGGTCCTGAAATTCCACCTTAACCAGATTTTCTCTCCATTTGAAATACTCAACCATGTCATCCTCCCTGAAATACCTTCTTCACATGGATCTGCACCATCGAGGCCCTGGTTTCCCTCCTTCCTTACTAGACACTCCCTCATAGTCTCTCTCCTTTATGGAGTTTATTCCATTCTTAGGCTCTACTTCGGGCACCCTGTATCTCAGGCATTGGATTCCTTCTGTTTGTGCCCTTCTATCCTCCCTGGTGAGCTAACACTAGGACTGTCACTGCCAATCCACTCCGCTGATGACTGCCATGCACCAGACACATATACAGTGTACTCCCCATCCCAATCTGGACATCAGCTAGGCATTTCCTCATGTTGCACATCTCAGAAACTAAGTCCCTTTTCCACACCCTAGATCCAATCCCGTTAGTGACATCTTGAACACATACCCCAAATCCAACTGCTTTTTACCAACACCTCTCACCTGGCTCAGTGCACCATCTCAATCAGATCCCTTACTTCCATCCTCCTCCTTCAGCCAATTCTTCTAGTGGCCAGTGAAGGCCTTTAAGGATAGGTTTTAGGACAGCATGGAAAATTTCTAGCCCTTTCCCATCACACTAGGAAGGCATCCAGAGACTGGCCATGGTGTTGTGAGCCTGGCTCCTGCTATCCCTCCAAACCCACCCCCCTATAACCCTCTCCCTTCAACCACGCCTGTTTCCCTGGAGTACACATCTCAAGCACTTGCTTTTGTCTCTACTTGGAAGGTACTTCCCTCAAATATCCACCTGGCTGTCTTCCTGTATTCAATCAGGCTTTCTCCGTGCCTCATCTGGAAAGCTTTTTCTGATCTATTTTAAATAAACTCTCAAGTTATTTTTCAGAGTTGTATTACTCCTTCTACTGTTTGTTCACGATCTTCTAGTTCCACTGCATGAGGGCTAAGTACATCTATTTTGTTCACACGAAATACCCAGCATTCAATACAATCCCTATCACAGGTAAGGGAGAGCTACTGAATGAATACAGGAATGGATGAATGGATGGCCAAGTGGATGAACGGCCGGTCTGCCTCAACTGCTGACACAGACCCTCGAGGCCTAACATGTCTCGACCTTTTGCTCTAAAGGCCCCCAGATGTCACCTTGAAGACTCACACTGGTCTGTAATGTTTATTTTCCCCCAATAAAAATAAAATTAAAACTAAAAACAAGGTGGCGAATTTCATTGAGGCAATTTTTTATAATAGTCCTTCATTCTAAAGTTGTCCTCAAATTGATGAGACCCTAATTAAAAACAATGAAAACCCACAGGACAAAAAAAGGCAGAGGGCCAGCCAAATAGCTCAGAGGATTAAAGCGCCTGCAAGCAGACGCTAGGGGGGTGGGGGTGGGGGTTCAATCCCTGGGCCTGCTGTGCTGTCCCCACTCCCAGGGCGTGCTGAGACAGCAATTGAAACTGGGCGTGGTGGTGCGTGCCTGTAATTCCAGCTCTTGGGAGGCTGTAAGCAGGCAGATCACTATGAGTCTGATCTAGTAGTAAGACCCTGAACACCCTGAAGACCCTTCACTAAAATACAAAAAACAAAAAACAAAACAAAACAAAAGGCAGAGCCTGTCATACTCCTGAAAACTGATTATAAAATAAGGTTTGCAGGGCCACCAAAACCAGGCATGGTGGCGCACACCTGTAATCCCAGCACTTGGGGGGCTGAGACAGGAGGATCACTACGAGGCCAAGCTGAATAGCGAGACCCTGTACCAAATAAATACATAAAATAAATACATAAAATAAGTCTTTGCATAGGCAATGCCTGCTTCCCTTTGACCCCTTGGCTCTCCCTCCTCTTTCACAGCAGCCTTTCAAGAGCAATGCACTCTAACACGCTTCTCTCACTTCTAATAAAATCAGTGACCTGAGATACCCAAGGGAAATAAGACATTTTTCATATTGTGAAGTAAAAGATAACATTTTATATGGAGAAAGATTGCCCCTGATTCACGATGCATAAGTCTATCCTATGATTTATCTGCTGCTGTTAAAAGTGGGCCACCTTTACATGGCACCCGGAATCTAAGAACGCTGCCTACAAACCATCACTACATGACACAAACACTAACCTGAATTCTGCTTGCAGTAAAGAGCCTGCTGTAAGCTCAAAGGCCACTGGCCTCAAGCTGGCTGTCCTGGGGAGTGGCAGGTAGCACCTGGGGGCAGCTGGGGTCACCCCAGAGAAGAAACTACCCACTGCCCACGGCCTGCTAGGGTTAATCTCCAAAGTGTCAGGCCGCCTCCCAGCTGCCTCTGTGCTGGGCCAAGATCACCCCATCCTCGGATGCCTGTGAGCCAGCAGGAGAAGAACTGGTTATTTCCCTCTTGAGAAACAAAGAAGATTCAAATAAATGTCCTTCCTTTCCAAAACGAGGGCTCTTTGCTGTTACTTTGTTTCGAAAGCAGGTGAGCCCTGCTTTTGAAATCTTTTTGAAAAGCAAAAATCTAAATTCACAAATAAACAAAAAGCTAGAAGGGGAAAAACAGGAAGGGAACAGGAAAACATAATTTCCTTTAGAAGAAATATATAGCTCTGCTCAGGGACACAAAGGCAACTCTCATCCTAAGAGGCGGTACTTTGTTCTCTCTGGGGCAGGATTAAGGTCCTGGGTGTTAGGAACTCCTACTCATTGAAAAGCCTTCCAAAAGGAAGCCAGAACGTGCATCTGAAATGCAAAGAGGACTAATAAATGTGTCATTTAAAGCAGCGTCTCAGGAGCACAGCTCTTCCTTAAACCAAGATACACCTGCTGCAGGGAATTAAAAAGAACATAAGCGAGGTGCATGCTGAAGCTGCTGCTGTACAGATCCGGGAGCCCACATAGAAGGGAAGAGCCTGAATCTGGCAGGACCCAAGGGCTGCAAAGGGGAGCCTCAGGGGCTAACACAAGAGGGCACCCAGAGCTGGATAGGACTGAGGAGCCAGTAAGAAAAACAAAGCACCCAAAGGTGGGCAACTAGGGGCAGCTGTTCTTGTTCCTGGGCCTGGGGAACAAGGGAGGAAAGCATGATGGGGGCTGGCAAGAGCCAGCGCTAGGGAAGAGGGTGTGGGCAGGAGGTCCACATGCAGTGCTGGAAGGGCGGGGGAGGGGCTGGGCATGGATAAAGATCACCAGCTCCTTCCTTTATGGGCTGCCCAAAGACCACATCCAAGAGAAAGGCAGGCGCCAAGGGAGCTCAGGCACTGCATCCCATGCAGTTCACTCTCCATCCTCCCAGGGCAAGGAGAATGGGCTGAGGTAAATGCATCAAACCCCGCAAAGAGCCTGGGATAAGGATCAGGATGCCCAGGTCTGGTATGGTCACTGCTGGCTTTGTGGCTTGGGCTGACCCTCAGCACACCCATACTTCCTAAGCGATTACACAGTATGGTCTTCCAGGTTTAACATCTTGTGACTCAGTTTATTTTAAGGTACCTCCAGGAGCTATGCCTATCCAAGAGACGCAGAACAAGTAATAACACTTTAGCTACTACAGCCATCACGAGGCTTTAGCCAAAGCCTTTAAACTTACAAAATACTCCATGTACTAATTCCAAAATCCAGATGGACATCCAATCTGGGAATTCTCATCTCTTGAATCTCCACAATTTTATCAGTAGAGCTACTTCACAGCTAGACTGTTTTCCCTTGGGGTTATTGAAGACTTCAGGATTTCATAAGGCTTTGAGAATTATAATCTGGGTTCTGTGAGAACATAAGGCATCTTGGACTCTAGAACTTCAGAGGCCATGGAAGCACAAGAGGGTACAGATACTTGACAGGGCAAGAAGAGACCGACATCTTGTCCTAATTATCGAGGCCACCACTCCCACCACAGGGCTTCCTATTCCCTCACACCCTTTCTATCTGTTATGGTTTGTGTCTAGCTGTCCCCTCTAAAGCCTCATGCAGTCATTGGGGCGGACTTCTAAAGTTTGTGATTAATTTATGATCCAGTGCTGGGATTATGGGTATAAGTGCTGCTGGGATTACAGGTGTGAGCGCTACACCCAGCCTGGAGCAGACAGCCTGAATGCCACATAAGGGAGCCAGACTTGCTCTCTGTTACTGTTATTGCCACAGCTCCTCCCTTTTGCTCTTGCTGTTCTGCTGTTTTCTGTCACCTTGAACCACTGCCTTCTGCCCTGGGCCAGTCTGCCTTAGAGCCAGATGAGTATGGACTGAAACTTCCACTAACTGTGAGCTAAATAAACCTTTCCATCCTTAATTTTGGGTGTCGGGTATTTGGTCTGAGCAACGAGAGAAAAGTAATCAAGACACCATCCATGCACTGGTGCCTGCCCCTTGCCAGCTGGTTAGGAAAGGATCCTACAGTCCAGAAGGTCATTCTCTGTGCCCCTGAAAGAAATCTTGCAGAGCATAGTGGTGCATGACTGTAACCTTAATATTTTGGGAGGCTGAGGCAGGAGGATCACAAGTTCAAGTATAGCCTGGGCAACTTAGCAAGAAGCCTGTCTCAAAATAAAATAAAATAAGAGGGAGGAGAGAGATACAGCTCAGTGTGAAGGCCCTGGGTTCAATCCCCAATACCAGGAAAGCACACACATGTGCATGGAAACACACACCCCCACACCAAAGATCTCCTACCCTTTCTCTGTCTCATTAATAACTCTTAATGACTCCATTTCTGCAGCTTTACAATACCCGTGCTTTTACATCTCAAAGCAGTGGGGAAATGGATGCTAACAAGTAGAATTCCATATTTTTAAATCTGAAGCAAATATCATCTTGAAGAAATATCTTTCTTGTAAGAAAGAAAAATAAGAGAAATGAAGTTGAATGGAATTTCAGAGATGTAGATTCCCTTGCACCCCAAGAGTAAAGGGCCTCTTCCTCCTATGAGTGGCAGGGAGCACTGAGAGCCCCAGAACCAGGGGAACCTGGCCTAAGAGAAAAAATAGCTTCAGAACCCAGGCTTATAATGAATTAAAGAACTGACAGCCTGTTAACCTTGGACAGAGGGCCCTGAGTTGGGACGCACTCTAATAGTTCAGCACAATGCAGGCTAGATAAATTAAAGTATACCTGGAGTAATAAAAGCTCTAATTTTGTTTTATAAGTTTACCTCGGAGTTATTACTGTCATTATTTTACTTAATAATTATGGCTTAATGTGTTAATAATTTTCACTTATACAGTCATCTTCTAGGCTAAAGTAGTTACGTGGGAATACTATATCATGCACCTAGTAGGTCCTGGCAATGTGAGTTAATGGCAGTGTTTCTAGCTTCCAAGGCTCAGAGGATGCAGAGAGCCTGCTGTCTCTTGGCCGACTCCTGCTTCCCGCATCCCCCAGCACCCTCCACTGTCTCCCTCTGGCACATTCTCAAGGTATGTGTTATGTGTTTCTCTGAACATCTGCCCATAGGTACTGCCAGGGCCCCTCTGTTATTTCATTTTTCTATACTGAGGATCATGGCCTTCTCACTGAGCAACATCGCTGGCCTTTTTTGTCAAGTGGCCCAGATTGGGCTCAAACCTAGGAACCTCCTAACTTGGTCTCCCCCAGAGTGCTGGGGTTACAGGCATGCACCTCCATGCCAAGCTGTCACATTTGAATGCAGTTTTCTGGTCCCTATAGGTGTTTTTGATTGTGTAGAGACATTTCTGGAAAGAGGACTGCACCCTCCTCAGGGACTGAGGCACCATACAAGTCAGACCATGAGCCTCTGGTGATGACGGCTTTTCTCATCTGCCATTGAGTCCTTGGGCTATCAATGGAGGCCACAGAAGATGTCTTAGGAAGGTGTGAGAAGCTAAACTGAGTTTTAAGTGAAGGGGAGCCCAGTGGAGCATTCAGGAAAACAATACTAAATGCAAAGCAAGGATGCAAGAAAAGAACCTTCCTTTTCCACAGCTTGAGTGCTGAGAAAGTCCTCCCATTGGAAGCAGGAAGGAGTAGAGAGAATGCTCTGGAGCTAGGTGCAGAGGAGAAGGGGGTGAGAGGGAAGAGAAGGAGGGGAAATGGGAAGGGAGGAAGAGAAAGAAGGGGGAGGGAGAGGAGGAAAGAAAGGGAGGAAAAGGGGACATGGGGAGGTACAGAAAGGTAGAAGGGGGGGATGGGAGATGGAGGGAGGAAGGAATAGAAAGACAGAGGGAGGAGGGAGGAAGGAGGAAGGAGTAGTGAAGTCAGAGGCCTGTGACCGTGCTGGATGTGGAAGAGGCCAGAGGGTATGATTTGGCCCCACTTGGTAGGAATCATTCCAGGGTGATTGGAAAATGAAACTAGATTCAGTCCAACTTGTTAGGGGCACAGCTGAGAGAAAAGCTCCATGGGGCCAGATGCACAGCAGGACCCTGGCACTGTCACAGGCAGACTGTGATGAATGTCAAGATGCCTTATGGAGGCTAACAGCCAACTCACAGCTCTGGCTTTGCCCAAGAGTGTGTGTCAGACCCTCCATCCTACACTCTTTCTTTTGAGCTCCTGGAACAAAGTGGGCCTCTCTACTCTGTCACCCTCTCTCCCTCATCTCCTTCTGGTCCCATCTCTGGCACTTGGGAAGAAGAATGTTCTCTGAGAAAGAACACAGGCCCTTCAGCAAGACCTTCAGGTCTCTATCACTCCCTGGCTGTGTGACTTTGGACAGTAACTTCTTCTTATATACTTCAATGTTCTTATCTCTAAAATGGAATACTGAGTGGGTACCTGCTCATAGAGTATTATGAGTCCATGAATGCATGGTGAATGCTGTAAGAGTGACCCAGAAGCTGTCTGTCAGCAAGAGCTTCAACCCCAACATCCAGCAGCCACATCTGTAAAATTAGCTACACCAAGCTAGCTAGTCAATAATGACTACTTTGCAAAGAGTTTGAAAGGATTACAAGCCACAAATAAATTCAACATAAAATACCAAGCCTACAGTAGTTGCTTAACAAAGAGCACCCATCATCATCATCATCATCAGTAAATATTTTGAGCCTGAAAAGTCTTTCATTTTAAGTTTTATTTATGTAAAAAAAATCTACAGTATTACTTCTTATCATTTGAATATTGGTTTGTCACCATCCATATTCATGCTGACACTTGGTCTCCAGTGAGACAGTGTTGGGAGGCATGGCGTTTGCATTGTAGTGTGAAACCCTCAAGAATGAATTAATGTTCTTCTCTTGGGTGTGTTCTCACCCTCACAATCGAGATCAGTTGCTGGGATCAGTTGCTGCCAGATCAATTGCTGCCAGAGTACACTGTTGTGAACTGAGGCTGCCCTGCCCAATTTACACTTCCGCACATGCTCACTTCCACGCTTCCGCACACGCGCACTTCCGCACACACGCGCTTCCGCACATGTGCACTTTTACACATGCGCGCTTCCACGTCCCACGTTGGCTTCCCACCACGAATTAGTGTAGCACAAGGCCATTGCCAACAATCCTGAAGATGCAGTCCATGTTTTTGGACTTCCAGTCTCCAGAACCCTGAGCCAATATAAATTTTTTTTGTAAATTTTCCTCTTAGATATTTGCTATAGCAACAGAAAAAAAACTAAGATGGTTGTGTACATTTAAAATTTGTTTCCTAAAAGTGAGGAATACTGTTGTCAAGCTAATAACCTCTACTAAAACCTGCCTCTGAATGATCATAATGATAGGAGATGAAATCTCAGACTTAATACAGCCACATGGGATTTATTTTCTAAATTCTGCTATTCTAAGCCATATCTTCAGGAGAAAGATGGAATTGTGTCATCAAGTACTGGAATGGGAAAGGATAACTTTCCAGTGAGATCAGAGAAGGACTCCAGTTGGGAGCCTCCCGTTGATTTCCAAGCAGCACCACCTTCGGTCAGGTGCATCACAGAGGGTGGTCCTCTCGCTCTTCCCCAGCCACTCCAACGGTAGAATTAGTTCAGTGTCAGCTTCTGGCTTCCACGAGCCCAAAACAGTGGCTTCTGCTCTTCCATTCCAGCCACCTGGCCCTCCCAGGGAGGATCGCTCTCCATTACTATGAGGAGCCACTGATACCCAACAACTCTGCACTACTTACAGCTCAGATAACAGAAGCTCCACGGCCAAAAATAGAAGGTATCCCAGTCCTACACCCACATTGAAGTGTCTGTGATTTCAAAAACAACTTCAGACAAATGTAGAAATGGGCTCCAAAGGCAGGGAAGGGGCAAGACTGACACCTCTCGTCAGAGGACTGAGTCAGTACATGTGACATGTCGGCAGTTCCAGACATAGGCCCCCCCAAGAGGCTCCCAAGATCCCCCTGATTAAGGCTGTCTGATTTGCGAAGGAGGAGAAGCAAAATTCAGTAAACTTGAATTGCAGATAAATAACAAATAATCTTTTAGCATAAGTACATTCCAAGAATATTCATTGTTTATCTGCAATTCAAATTTCACTCAGCATTCTATATGGCCTGACAATCACACCTCTGCTACACCCTGGTATTAACTACTCCTAACTCTTTGAGAAGATGCTAGAAATCCTCTACCATTCACTCTTCTACCACTTCAGCTACTGGAGATAGATGAGCAAAAAAAAGTGCATCCCCAGCCTCTTTCCTCCTCTGGCAAAAAATAAAGCCCCTTCCCCAGGTGACGGGAGAAACTATAGATGCTGTATCATAGGGAGCAGAATCCCACCATCTTGAACAGAAGATATGATCTTAATCTCACTACAGGGTCCCTTGTAGGTCTGAGGATGGACTACAGGGCCACTGATACCCAACAACCCTGCCCTACATACAATTCAGATAGCAGGAGCTCCACGGCCACAAATAGAAGGTATCCCAGTCCAACACCAATATTGAAATATCTATGATTTCAAAAACAACTTCTGGGATGTGACTTGGTCCTCCCAAATCCAAATCCCCAAAGCAATAGTATTGAGAAGTGAGATTGCTAAGAGGAGATTAAGGTGTTAGGACTGTCCCATCATGAATCCACACTGATATGGCCGGAGTGAGTTGTCACAATAGGACTATTATAAAAAGCCTATCTGGCCCCCTCATTTTCACTTGCTGTCCCCTACCTTCCCCCTTGTTCTTTCCTCTGCACCCCCTCCACTCACACACACACACACACACACACACACACATGTACATGCTCTCCTGTTCTTCCACATTTTCCCATGGGTCGACAAAGACCAACATCCCTCCCAGGATGCTGGCACCCTGACACTGGGCTTCCGGTCTGCAGCAGTGTGAGAAATAAATGCCTTGTAAATCAGTCTCTGATGTTTTGGCCCATTAACACAAAACAAAGACAGGATGTGTGGCCAGTCTATATGTGCAAAAATCGGAAGCACGCATTTTTAGTAATGGATAGGGTTCAATAATAGATGGGGGGTTGAGAATATCAATGAATGTTGTACAATGTCAAGTACCACCACTCTACATGCTGGGAAGGCCTTTATAGGAAATCAGAGAGATGAGACCCCTGACATTATGGTCCTTATAATCTAGCAAAGGAGATAATCTATAAAGAAGTAAATATTTCAAAGAGCACTAAGCACTCTAAAGAATCCTTACTTTTTAGTGGAGACCATGGTAATATGCCTTCACAAGAGCTCTTTCCCACCCTGCATAATCTCTTCAAATTTCAATCCTGCATGATTTGCTCCATGCTCTGTCTACCCTAGGACGTCCTGTCTCACTACTCTGTCCCCTAACAATATTGTTAAGTTCCTCTGACTTCTCATCTTACAGGTTATTTCTCAAAGTGTCTTATATACATACTTAGCTACATTATTTTAAAATTCTTTCATTGGCACTAGTCTTGTCCCTCTGCCTCAGTTATAACTTCTCCAAATACCCTCTGCTACACCCTGGTATCAACTACTCCCAACTTCTCCAAATACAGCAATTGGCTGCTTCTCTAAATACCCTTTTGTAGACTCAAAAACACCTCCTGTTATACTGGGCCTAATAAATACTCACTGGAATCATGAATGAAAGACATGCAATATGGGGAAACAGGTCATTACCAAGGAAGCATTTTTCAATTTCATTTTATTTGAGGAATAATAAATATTTGATAGCATGATTTGATTTGAAAAATAAGCACGGCTCTGCTGGAATGAACTATTAAAAAAAAATGAACAAATCTGCTGCCATTCCTTGGTAGCTATCCAGGCCTTGGAAGAAATCTGATTCTTACTCAGAACCACCTCATCAGAGACAAATTTAGACAGACTCTAAGTTGTGCTAGGCCAAACTAAACATGCTTCTCCTGAACTCACAGAAATCTTTACAAGCTACAGGCTAAGCTGGAATCCAAAAAAATAAACAAACAAACAATCCCATTGTTTCTCAAGCAATTATTCCCATCTCTGATGCTAAAATCTTTTCTAGTCTGATGATTTCTAGAGTGAAGGCCAAACAGTAGTGGTGTATATCACACAAGTGGGTTTACAGCTGGCCACACACAACATTTCTAGCATAAGCCATGATAAAACTCACTGGACAATTTACACAACCAAAAGAACATGGTCGGGCAAGGCTTGAAAGCAGATTTGCTCATCAAATCCTGGTTTTCTTGTGTCTACTTCACTTGCTAAATCTGTAGTTCTCCCCAAATCACGCACAGCTCCATCGGAGGGGCTGGTGTGTATACACAGTATGGCTGCACTCAAGCCTGGGAAGGAGTGAAAACGTGGGAGTGTTATTCGCAGAAATGAGAAGAGTTTATAGAAGAGGATCTCCAAAGGGAAGGGAAACGGCCCTGAGACCTCGAGGACTTCTCTACATGCTGAGAACTCAATAGGCTCTCAGAGACCTTTTTGTGGTATTTTTCTATTTTGGAAAATGTTCTCTAAAGCAGATTCCACCTCTGTAGCAAAAGTTTAACATCCAGCCTCAGAACAGAATTAACCATAAGTGTGAAATGAACAACCATCCGTCACAAAATGTCCTTTCCCAGTTCTCCTCCAGTCCAACGTGGGCTGTTTCCTGCCTTTGCCAGTGCTTCTGTCTCTCCCTCTTCCAGGTAGCAACCCACACCCCAGGGAACCTTCTCTCTGCTTCACCCCTGCATGCAATGCACTTTGCCTTCTCTCCAGCCTCTCCAACTAATCCCTCTTCAGGCTCTTTGCTGATTTTTCTTCCCCTCAAGGGCAACCTGCTTGGACTTCATACTATTTCAACCATGTGCTCTCCTCTCCTTTAGGAAATAAATCCTATTTTATGACTTCATGATTGCTTCTAATCCACAACTCTCATATCTGTATTCCTCTCTCAATTTTTCACCCATGGTCCAGTTCAGAGTTCATAGCACCTGACTGGACACATTACCTTGACAAACTCTATGGGCCCCACACTGCGATCACAATCTCTGTGCTCCTTGCTCCTCTAATAAGCCCAGCACGTTCTGTCACTCAGGCCCAAAGGCCTGTAGCTATTCATTTGCCCACTCAACAATGATTTAGTACGTATGTCCTTTATTTCCAATATCTTTACAGCAAACCATAAACCGAAGTTCTAACCCACATCATTCTTCCTCATAATGCTATCTTCCTTCCCCCACTTTTATCCAAATCATGCCTACTTTCAAGGCTCAATTTCAGTTTGAACTCATCTCTCCTTTCCCTAAATATCTGAAGCCTTTCTTTGTCCACACTATCATTTGGGAACTCGATAAAATCATCCCTTGGACTGTTAGCTATTTCACGAAGATATACTATACTCCTGTTATTTTATACCTCTATACTTACAAGCTTCTGGGTACAGGCACTATGAGGTTTTTTTTGTGTTTCTGTTTTGTATTTTGGGTTTTTTTTTGGGGGGGGTTGCAGAACTGGGGACTGAAATGAGGCCCTTGCACTTGCCAGGCAAGTGCTTATTCTACTGAGCCATCCCCTGACCCCTACGGGTTTGTTTTTATGTTAAAGTGACCTACCTACCCTAGCACACAGTGAGTGAGATGATTATTATAACATGCTTATCTCAGGGCAGGGAGTCAAATGAGAACCTAAAAACATAGGCCTAGAAAAAAAAAAAAAGATAAATCGTTGGCAAATTAAGACAGCTATAAAAAGAAAAATGTCCCTTCAAAACACCCACATCCCCAATTCTGCTGTGGCTACCAGTTTAGTGGAAGGCTGAGAACATTGGGTCAGCACCAGTTCAGGCCTCCTCCGCGTGCTTAATGGTGGATACATACCTGGCCCTTGACAAGGGTTGTAGTTTTATATCTACATGTCCTCCCAAAGACATGTGCGCTCATAGGTCGGGTTTTGCGGAGGTGATTGGATTGTGGAGGGCATGAAGCTCAACAGGATTGGTCTACTGATGACTTCAAAGCTAAATGTGATGCTGGGAGGAGGTGGGACACTGGCAGGGGCATCTTCTCCCTCTGCCTCCTTTGCCCCTCCTCTCTGCCAGCCCCATCTGCCAAGCTGCTCTGCCTTGGAGGCAGTCAACTATGGACTGAAACCTCTACAGACCATGAGCCAAAATGGACCTTTCTTTCCTCCTTAGGCTGTGAGTGTCAGCGACAAAGTAACTAAGACACCAGATGAAACCAAAAGGATTTGTATGGACCTGAATTATCTGTTGAGTAAAGATGGAAAATGTAAATATACTAGCTACTATTTTCTTCCTTCCCCCCCATCATAGATTTTAATAACATAAATGTTTGGCCTTACCTCTTCTCAGCTTGGTGACCAGATGTCTGCCCAGCAATGAGAATGAGAGAACTATGAAATGTGGACGTGGATGCGTGCTCTGGCACAGCAGAGAAATACAGGGTCCAGCTAAATGTGACACTGAGACCACCAAGGCCCAGCCATGAGAGTGACTTGTCCAAGGCCACACTTCCACTGGCCCAAATTAACCTAAGGCCCCGGCCACTTCCCCAGCCCCATCCTCTCCTTTTTGAACAACAGCCACCCTTGGCCAATTTCTCTCTCAGCTTTATAACCATCTTCGTCTTCAACTAAGAAGCTTTCTTGTTACTTTCCATAGCAACCATGACCCCACCAAGCAGAGGGAGGTGACCTCCCTCCGCCCCATGCGAGGACAGAAGTCAGAGAGTCCTGTGCTCCTTCTAATCTCCAAACAGAAGCTAATAGCTGGGGTCAGACACCAAAACAAGTGGCCGTCCCAGCAGCCCGCTGGCCAAGCCCCGTACAGAGTCCTCGGCTGACCTCGATGGGTTCAGCAGCAGAGCTGTTTTTGCTCCTCATTAGTCAGTGACTGCACGGCAAAGGAAATCAATCCAAGATCACTTGAGCTTGCTTGTTTAGGTTTGTTGAAATTTTAGTTAGACTGAGATATCTAAACCATCTCTCTTTTTTGATTATAGGGAATTCAAAGTTATTTGACCCGTGTTTAAAAAAACAAAATAAAAGACCTGGTGACTTTTTTTTTTTCTTTTTATTTTAGGGAAGAGTCTACAGGGTGTTCAGGGTCTGACTACTAGACCAGACTCATAGTGATCCGCCTGTTTACAGTCTCCCAAGAGCTGGGATTACAAGCGCGCGCCACCATGCCCAGTCTCAATCGCTGTCTCACTGCGCCCCAGGGGTGGGGCCAGACCTGGTGACTTAAAAATAAGGGAGAAGAAGGGAGGGATAAAGGAAAGCGAAAAGGGCTCATCACACTCTGGAAAGGTAAAAGGGACTACAGCAATTATAAGCCCACATAAAGGCTCAGAAGGTCATTAATCTCTCTCTATATATATGTCTCTCTCCCCCTCTCCGTCTCTCCCTCTGTCTCTGTCTCCATGTTTATCTCTCTCTCTCTCTCTCTCTCTCTCTCTCACACACACACACACACACACACACACCTACACACTTTGAGCTCAATATGGTGGTACACATTGGTAATGTTAGCACTTGGAAGACTGAAGCAAAAGGATCGTCAAGATTTTTTTTTTTTCAGTAACTGGGAATTGAACTCAGGCCCTTGTGCTTTCCAGGGAAGCGTTATTCCACTGAGCCATCTCCCTGGCCCCCATTACCAACATTTTGAGGCCAGTCTGGGCTACACACTGAGATGAAGGCCAACTAGAACTACATAGCAACACCAAAACAAAAACAAAGCAAAAGCCTTGAAAACAGCCACATAAAGAAGTGCTGTGAGTGAATTATTTCTAAGTGTCACTCTGTTGACACTGCTTTTTTTTTTTCAATTCAAGAGTATTTTTTGTTTGTTTATTTATTTATTTGGTGGTACCAGTGATCAAACTCAGGACCTTGCGCTTGCCAGGCAAGCACTTATCCCCCTGAGCTATCTCTCCAGCCCCATCAACAGTATGTTTAAACATTCTAAAGAAGCCCAGTGCCAGTGATGAGTAGTGGAACTATAGCAACTGGGACTGGGAAAGTAAATTGTAAAATTTTAATTAAATTTAATTTTAAAAATGGAAGTAGTAGAAAGTCTTTTCCACGAGGCATGACTTTATTTGGTAGGACTACTTTTCACTTGGCTTCAACATCAAAACAATTCTTTCCAAAAAGATGAACCAGTTTTAGTAATAGGGACGTGAATATTAAGGAAAACTCCTTTTCAAGTAGCGTAGTTACTGAAAAAAACTCTAAATGTGTTGGGAACAACTCAACTATGTAAATGTACTTTTCAGTGCTGTTTTATGAACTCTAAATAGAGATCAAGTATGTCTGATGAACATTCAGTGTCCCAATTCAGATGTGTTTTAAGTATAAAATACTCACTAGATTTTAAATACTTTGTACCAAAAGAGAATGTAAAATAGCTCATTAATAATTTTCTGCACTGATTAGGTGTGGAGCCATGAACATTTTGAATATGTAAGATTATTGTATTGGTTTTCAGCTCTGTGATCAGATGAAGGAAAATGCAGTATTAAACTTAATATCACCTTTTTTTAAAGAAACATGTTTGATGTGGCTATGGGGAATTTTTAAATTAGACCTCAAGCTCATGTGTTGCTGCTGGACAGTTATTCTAAAGTAACCAAAGCAAAACTACTTTTAAAAGGCCTGGTAGGGCTGGTGAGATAGTGCGGTGGTTGAAGTGCCTGCCTGGCAAGCGCAAGGTCCCAAGTTTGATCCCCAGTACCATATGCCATTCTGACCCCAGAATCCCAGGCCCGCTGTGCCAGCCCCGAAACCAGGCATGGTAGCGCACACCTGTGCCTGTAATCCCCAGCTCTGGGGAGGCTGAGACAGGAGGATCACTATGAGTCCAAACTATATGGCAAGACTGTCTTAACAACAACCGAAAAGGTCTGGTAGAGCCAGGTGCAGTGGTACGTCTGTAACCTCAGCACTTTGGAAGGCTAAGGCCAGAGGACCACAAATTCAAGCCCAAGTCTGGGCAACTTGGTGACTTAGCAAGACCTTGGGTCAAAATAAAGAAGGGGGACCTAGACCATGGCTCAGTGCAGAGTTCAACGCCCAGTACCCAGCCCCCCCCAAAAAATATTTCTGATAAGATACCCAAAATCTTGCCAGAGCCTTGGTAGCTGAGGAACTGGGTAACTCATCATTCTACAAATCTGACTCCTGGGATGACATGAACTGGGAAAGCAGGAAACTTTTCCAAATCAAAAAGGGATCAAGGAGAAAGTAGTGATGTTCTCAGCTCCCTGGAGGGCTGCTGCTGCTGGCTTCCCCACTGGGAGAAGCCACTGAGGCAGAAAATCTCCAGGAAGCCTGGCAAGCAACTGCTTTCCAGAGAGCTCAGCAGAGGCCTCCAGGAGGGGTGAGCCCAAGCCAGAGGAACACAACCCAGAGCAGCGGAGGGTGAGAAAGCAGACTGCTTTATGTAAATGAGAGTAAATGGGGTACACAGCTGTATACTGTCCCTGGAAACCCTTCAGGCCTCAGGTGCAGCTCCCTTGTAATAGTGCTCTCTTTGGGGTAAAATGCAATCCCGGGCCGGGGAGATGGCTCAGCGGAATAAGCGCTTCCCTGGCAAGCACAAGGGCCTGAGTTCAA
>NDGM010946784.1:0-12877 GCA_002564305.1 Octomys mimax | reverse complement strand
TTCCCTCTCCCCCCATATTTGGTATAGGATTTCACTACACAGCTCGGACTCATGGTGATCCTCCTGTTTTCAGCTTCCATACTGGGACTACAGGTGTGTGCCACCACACGCAGTCTGTCTCTGTGGCTGGCTCAGTGCACCTGGGGCTGGGGCTAGTGGGGCTTGTGGTGCCAGAGATTGAACCCTGGTCCTTGTGCTTGCCTTAGTAGGCACTTGGTCCCCTGACCTATCTTGCCAGCCCTTGAGTCTGTATGATGGTAGTTGAATGTGGACTTAGTTAGACTGTGCATAAGAGCACCTTATTCTTATTTGTGACTTTAAATTTCTTTAGCAAATGAGAGTACACAAAGTTGGTATTCTCTGTTCAACTGAACAGAGCTGTCTATAAATATTTGGCATGGGGAAAGAATCTGAGAGCAGCAGGCATAGTGGAAGAAGATTTGATAAGAAGAAAGGATCAGAAGATGTACTCCTTTTCTTTTGCTGATATAACCTATTGCTACCACTGATATTCTATAGCTTGTGGCCTCCTTCCTCCAAAATCCTTTTTATGCTACTTCTCTCTGTTCTCTGGCCATATTCCTGAAAGGTTTACCACTTGAGAAGACAGGTTCTTCTGTTAGGCATAACCAGATAATCCAGGATAATCTCCCCATCTCAAGATCCTTCATTTTCATCCAAGGTAACACATTTACAGGTTCTGGGCATTAGGAGGTGGGCATTGTTGGGAGATATTATCCTGCCTATCAGAAAAGGACTTGCTTGGTCTCTTCTTCTGTGACTGTTTTCTTCTAAACTAGATGGAAGGCTTCTTAATTTTTCTCCAGACTTTTATAACATGCTTTCAATTGCTGGGTAGTTCCTTGACCTCAAAAGTAATCTTTGGTTAGGCATTGAAGTTATCTCTTAAGAGGTCCTTAGTTGCCTCTTCTCATTCTAGTTCTGAACAGAATCACTGTGTTGTAGTTGGATGTGTGTATTGGCCACTAACTTCATTCCCTTGTTACATTCTGCAGATCCCTCACTGCTCTGGAGTTGTTCCTCCCCAAAAGGAACACCGTCTGCCCTTACTTCTGCACTATGATTTTCTGAGATTTTAACCATCTCTACTCAGCATTTGGAATTGATCATAATTATCTACTACTTGGTTCATGAACTTAATTTGTTCTATGATTTTGGGGATGATGGCCATGTTTGTGTTTGTATGGGAAAGATGGCTGCCTTCATATTTGTCACCTATTGCAGGGTTTGCAAACAAAAACAAAATTTTACCAAATGCTTCTCTGTTTGTGAACAAAGTTGTTTGCAAACAAAAGCATCTGTGAATTGAAGCACCACTGTGTTACTATTTAACTTTCGTTTGTTTACACTTGATCTTCTCATTTGATTAGCCACCCTAAAATCCTGTTACAATGGTAGGGTCCTAGGATTCACCCACAGAGACATTGGTTGCAGGGTATGGGATAGAGTCAGGAAGTTCCTCAGTCAGACTGCATGGTGACACTGTTGTAGATGGCTGAGTTCTTGCAGGAGAGTAATACATCTGTCTTCTCATAGTGACAGGCAAATTCTATATTAGTGGAGATTGTTTTCTGGAAATTAACATCAGTTTTGTGAAGGGGAATTTTAATCTACAGAAAGTCTCTTGAAGGAAGCATTTAGTAAAGGTCAAGAAACTACCATTTTCTTGGAGCCAGTTGTTGAGTTATAAAAGTTCAGAAGTGAAGAAAGAGCTGATAATCTCTCATGATAGCAAATCACCATGCCTCTAGACTTACTGTTTTGTTCATCTTTTCTGTTTTAAGGGGCTAATGCGAAATATCGAAAGTAGGAATTTTGTTGTAGAACAGATTTTTTAAAAAGATGGTTGATTCTTGGGAATATGCAGAGGGAATGCTGTACTTTCAGTGTTCATTCTGATCACTAGTTCTTGGTGACTGGAATGCAGAGAATAGCCACAAATCTGAATTCCCACTGAACCAAGCATGTTTGGAATGAGGCCTTTCATGAATATGCCATGATTTTGATTTCTGCTTTTGTTAAGAGTGCAATGGAGTCTTTGTTATTTATATTATTTTCTACATCCTCCAGGAGAGAGTAAATCCAAATGATTTGATTTATTTTACAAAAATTATTTTTGCCTTATGTTTTTTGGATTTTATAGCATAACATAATTTTAGTAAAGATTTATTAAGCATGTACTATTTTCAATTTTGTACTTTTCATTACTTTTTCTATTAACTTAGTGGTAGAAGCGAACAACATTTATTTTCACTGAGAGAGCTTTAATATTATAATAGGGTCCTACCTATTGCAAACAGAAATTTAATTTAGGCCCAAAAAAGTGGTATTAAAAAGTAACAGATGTGATCATGAGCTGGAAGCTGTCATAGTATTGATACACTTAAGTTGGAAATCACCAAAATTTCCTTTTGTTTTTCTAGTCACTAAATACAGACACCTTTTGTACATATTTTCTTTTGAAAGAAGAGTTATTATGTGGGGATTTAATAACAATCATTGATCAGTTTAAGTGAGTTCTAAATGTGCTTATTAAATACAAAGAGTCTTTAAATTTAGTAGTTTTCCCCTCCCATAGGGCTAATTTGAGTACTTGTTAGTCTTGCTATCTTCAGCTAGTGGTACATTTCTTTGATATCTGATTGAAATAATTCAGAATGGGACCAGACCAATTAAGGGCAAAGAATATCATGTTCCATGCACATGACACTAAGTTGAGATATTGATAAATAATATCCTTTTTGGTTTAAAACATTTGAATATTTTTATATGACCATTTTAAATGGCCATTATGTGGGACAGTGCCTCACTGGACAAAATAAAATGAAAGACAGTGTAAGTCACTTTTTAGGTTCTTGCTCCAGACTTCGTTTATGGAAACCTGCCATAAAGGAAGGTTAAAATTCCCCAAAATGACTCAAAACTTGGGAGTAATGAAGTTATTTTGGCCTACAGTTGAGTTAAATTGAGCCAATATTGTATAATTTTCTTTCTTGCCCATAATTGTCTTCTGTGTAGAATAAGAGAACACCTTGATACTTTGAAGAATGATCATTTAGAACAGAGCTGTGTATTAGAAATACTATGTGAACCAGATAACTAACTTTTAAGTTTCCCAGTGCCCACATTAAAAGGTAAATGTTATTATATTTGTTTCTTTTTTCCTTTTGAGGGAGTATAGGGAATTGAACTCAGGACCTCACACTTGCTAGACAGGTAGCTGTGCCACTGAGCTGTATCTGTGGCCCTTTTCCATAATAAATTTTTCTCAACTCATGCACCAAAGATATTGTCACTTACACATGCAATAATAAAATTTACTAATGAGATTTTTAAAAACATCTTTGAAATCTAGTATGTGATTTATTCCTAAAACATATCTAAATCTGTGACTGAATTTTCACAGGGAATACGGATCTCACCTTAAACTATGAAATGTCAAGTTGGAAAAGCAAATTATTGTACAAAATTTGTTCCAAACATACTTAAACTTTTCAGTGGCTGAATTAAATGGATTTACAAATTTGAATTAAAAATCAATAACATTTAATAGAGTTCCTTTATCATTTTTTCAGGTGCCTATCATACCATGTGGCTGTTGGCTACAGTGCAGATTTGGATTTGAGACAAGACTTTGTACCTTTAATACTTAGAGAACTCTAGGTGGTATAATGTGAAATAAATCAGACATGTAAGTTGATTGGCCCCTGGTTTCTTTTCTGTGAGATCCAAATTATAAACAAAGAGCAAAATAAAAGATAATAGAAAATAGGGAATTAGATCTTTCTCAGATGCAATGAGATGGGGCAGGAAGAATTGAGGGAAAGGAAAAGAGAGCAGGAATTAAGGTGTGGTACATACACATACCAGCTCCATACGGGGAGTGTGAACATTGTGTGCAGGACACGGTACTCATTTTAAAACAAGAATACAAGGTGGTATGCACTTACATAATTCCTATATATTTGCACAAGATAATTAAGAGAGGTGTGGGCTACAGCAGTATTACCCAGCTGGACTTCCTGTGGCGAGAGTGTACCCCATCAGCATAGTTTAGGAAGGCCCCATCTGGCTTTTGAACCCTTGAAGTGTGCAGCTGGGAGCTAACTTTTAGTTTTGTTTCATTCAAATTTAAATAGTTGTATCTGGCTAGTGATTGTTGTACTGAAGTAGAGGCTTTATTTTTTGAGGCAGGGTCTCATTATGTAGTCCAGGTTGGCCTTGACCTGACTGGGTAGCTTAGGCTGGCCTCAGATTCACAGTGATCCTCCTGCCTCAGCCTCTGGAGTGCTGGGGTTACAGGCCTGTGCTCACCATGTCTGGTAAGATTAGAGGCTCTTGAGGAGCCATTATGTGAACTAGGATAGGCATTGAGAAAAGAAGATATTGTTACTGTCTGGGGAATATCATAGTTTAGAGATTTCTAAACATTAGCACATGTTGAAATTACAGGAGGATTAAAAGAAAGGATGAATTAGTCATTAGTTGGCTGAGTCCATCAGGTGGTTCTAAGATCAGTAGTTATATTATAAATTTCCCACAAATCTATTTTCTCAATATTCATATACATGAGTCTGTTAGTAACAAGCATGAGAAGAAATCAAATTGGTACCTAATTTTGTAGGTTTTAAGACGATTAAATATGTTTATTTGATCATGCTCCATGTGTTAGATGGAGTAAGAACAATCTACTTGGCCAGGAAAAAAGACCTATAGGTTAGTCGTTGTTCAAGGTCACAGAGCTGGGGGGATGGAGCCTTGTGTTGAGCCTAAATCTCATATTTCTGCCACCACATAAATAGAGAAGTATATTTGAGTATCCAGTCTCCTCCAATTTGTGGCTTGTTTTCTCTCCCTTCATAATAGAGCCCTTGTACTTGGATTTATAAAGAATGTTTCTTTTGATATTTAGGGAAAAAAATCTCATTAACAATTGGATGTTTGTAGTCCAACAGCTTCATGGTCCTCCAAAGAGCACTGTGCCGGGTGGTGGGAGATCTCTGTTCTTTTCCTGGTACAACGTATGATCTTGGTGACCTTGAGCCTGCCGGTTAGCACATCAAATTTCTGGTTGTTGTAATGAGAGTTGTCAAGCCTTCCTGTTCTGTAATTTGAAGAATTGTTCTGAAAAAAGTGTCACTGCCGTGGAACAGACCAACATTTATACTACTACTGCAAATTGTACTTGCTTCTGAAAAAATTATGGAAGTAAAAGACTTTTTTCTTAACCCTTTAAAATAATAATAATGATAATGATGATAATAATTTAAAAGTAGATCACTTTTCATGTGTCAAATATGAATTAATATAATACTTCTGGGAGATAGAAGGCTCGTATTCCAGCCTTACTTTTTTTTTTTTTTGGTGGTTGGGGGCTCCTTTTTGAGACCGGGTCTTGTTGTGCAGTTCAGGCTGGTCTTGAGCTCACTTTTTAGCCTAGACTGGTCTTGAACTAGCAATGATTCTCCTTTCTCAGACTCCCAAGTGCTGGGGTTATAGGATGGCATCACCACACTGTTGAAGAAATTACATTTCAGTGAGTTGACAAAGGCCATCCATGTTAATAGACGTGAGCTGGGATTAGAACCAAGGTAGTTTTGTTCCAAGGTTCTTGAAAATATTTATTCTAGAAAACTAAATCATACTGTTGAGGCCACAGTACAGATTGCCTTTGCTGGATGTCTATCTTAATTACTTTTCTCATTGCTGAGAAAAAATACGTGATACCCAGAGTTAAGGAAGGAAAGTTCTATTTAGGTCACAATTTGTGGAAGTTTCATTTCTTAATAATCTGGTGTGAGGCAGAGTGGAGTGTGAGAGGGCCATCACAGAGCAGAAACAGTTCATGGTGGACAGAAGATAGCAAAACACGGGAGGATGACTACAGCTCTTTCTATCCCTTGTATCTTATCCAGGCTACTGCAGGTAGCAGTCGCACCCTTAATCCTAGAGCCCTTGAGCCAGCTTTGCACCGTGAAGCAATATCAGCATCACACACTGTGGATCCAGCCACCTCTGAAAAAGCCCCACCAATGACTGCATGAGGCTTTGGGGGGACATATAGGTACAAACCATAATAATGTGTTTACTGTGACATAGTATGTTCTATGTTACTGGTATTCAGTGTTAAGAAGATCTTGTTGGTGACTTTGAAGTGCATATTTCTTAAGTCTTAGGAAAAAAATAAAAACATCTTCAGAAATACTCACATGAGTCAAATTTAAGAACACAGAGCTTGGTATGTGTACGTAGATTTTAGGCAGCCTCTTTTCCTCAGCTTTTAAAAATAAGGTTTCTAGGGAATGCTAGGATACTGTTCAGCCAGAACAGAATTGCATTAGTTAATAACCAATTGAATATTTTTTTTGTGCTGCTTGGTTCCTCCCACTTTTAGATAAACACCTTAAACCTAGAATAGATATCTCTTCCTTGTTTGATGACTCATTTTCAAACATATGTTCCCCTCTTTTGATTTGTTTTTCTGTGGGTACTAACAAACAGGATGGTGGATCCTTTTGTTATTTTCGATTCCTTTGGCTAGCTTTAAATGTACTATTTTTCAAAAGCTCCATGGCAGACATTGCTTATGTGGCTCCTTTTCTCCAGGGTGTGATAATTCTCAAGGTCTCCGCAGTTCTCAGGAATGCATCTCCTTGAGTAACTGAACTGTGTCCATTCCAGTGCAGTTGTTTTGGGGAAAGGAAGGTTTCTCAGGGCACTTATCTGTTGATGAGCTTTTGTAATTTACATTTCATTGTCCTCACCCCAGAGGGCAACCTTGCATCTTAATATAACTTGATTGAGGGTAAAATGAGTTAGCACAAATGAAGTGCAAACAAACCAGCCCAGGAGGCAGCGCTTAGCTGTTAAGTCCTCTGGTTTGGTAAGGTTGAAGGCATTTCTCACAGAGCCTCCCTGGGAATGCCTGTCCTATTTCTAAGAGAAGTAAGCTAATATGTGCGTGCCATTGCTATTTGTGCCTTTGACGTTGAGACTCAGCAAAGTGGACAGTTCTCTGTGGCATTTCTCCCAGTTGCCCTGATCTCTGGCCTCAGGGCACTGGCAGAGTTGGAGAAGACCTTATTTGCTGGACATTCTTCTATCTACCTTCTGTTAGGTGCAAAGGATACCAGGTTAAAAAGAGCCACAAGTGCTACCCTCTTGCTTACAGCTATGCAGGGAACCCATTCATGATTTGTAAAATGAAGAAACTGACAGTGCACATTGAAATAAACTTCTGATGTCAGAGCAGCTTCACAGAGAGGAGAGATGAGCGGGTCCTGGGGCTACAGGACCTGGCTGCTGCTGGATTCCTCTGAACCTACAACACAGCAAACAGCACTTGTTTGAAGCTGTACACTGCTCTTTGAGTTCAGTCCTCAGTACACGAGGCCATTTCAACCTCAGTGCTTTTGCACAGAGGTTTCTTGGCTACAACAAATACCCTCTCCTCCTAGCCTAAGGCTTTTCTGCCAGATTTTCATATGCTGGTGAGATGTTTTAGGCTAGCATCTTCTTGGGCAAAATGAGACAAAGGCATAGGATTAAAAGAAATCCACGTGGATAATGAGAACTAGTTCCTTTAGTATCTTGAATGAGGCTGTAGTATCTTGGATGGGAGTCCAAGAACAGTCCTATGATTTTGTTATTGCTCATGAACAATATAAACTTCATTGGTTATTCCAGATTGTGGCATTGGACTTACCTGGTTTTTGCTGAAGTTAAACATTTGGCATGAGTTGGGAACAGAGGGCTGAGTCATTGACTAGGAGTCCTTCCTTTGCTGTAGTGAAATCAGATTTCTGCCATAAGAAATTTTCTGCAATTTTCTTAGTACTCTGGCTGCAACACTCAGTGGCCTTGTCCCCAGAATAAAGAAAAGGGTGTTGTCTAAAGTTTCTTTTCCATCTTGGAATCATAAGGCATAAAAGTCAGACTAAAGTACTAAGGCCTCAGTTTATAGTGGAGATGAATTTGTGATAGGGACCAGACATGACTACTGGAAAGTTTACTCAGTGGAGAGCTATGGTTTATTATTTCCAAGAAGTGATTTTGTGTTGTGGAAAAAAATCACTGGACAAAGATTTGGGAAACTTGAGATCTAATCCTGTTTCTACTCTAACTAATGATATAACATCAATCTTTCTGAGCCTTGATTTCCTCACAGACAAATAAGAAAAACAGCATGTATGTGGGCCTGCTAAGCCATGTGGATTTTCACAGTTTGAGAACTCTGAACCTGGTCATGGGACACTGCTAGTTGGATGTGTGTGTGTCCCCTCTGTTCCTTGGGAGTAGATGCTTCTACTAGGTATGGCTGGCCAGCCTTTCCATGATGATGTGATTCTAGAGACCATTTTATCTTGGAAGAAAATGTTTTTCACCACTAGAAAACTTTCAGCTTTTAGTTTATTTTCTCTTTATAAAGTTTTCCAGAACAGATGAATTCAAACAAGTGCCTGGAATTGTCTTCCCTTCACTTGTTATAGGCTGCACTTGGCATTTCAGCATCCCTAATGGACCGTAGATGGGATCTAGGACACTTTGGATTTGAGTTACTAAATGAGTCTGGCTGACTGGGTTGAAAAGAGTTACACTGAAATCTTGTCATAAAAGAAAAATAGCCATCGCCACGAGGCTCAGCTTCCTATGTAGCCCTCCTTCCTAAGGTGTCTTAGGTTTCCTTAGTACTGTATTGGGGGCTCAGAATATGAGGATGAGGTAGACAGCCCTCTAAAGGTCAGATTCTAACACCTATCACCTCTAAAGCACTATAAATTGTTTTTTGTACCTTATAGATCAGGTTGTATTTCTCTTTCACTTAGATCCAGTGAAACACAATTACCTCGTAGATTCCCTTGAAGTGCTGTCAGTGGGAGGAGATTGATAATATTTACATCATTTTGTGAGTTTGGTTGGTGCTTGAGTTGTGACTTGAGTAACAGGTTGCGTGGACTGTGTCCTGATGTGTTGGCACATGGAGGATCACTCTTCCTTCTTCCAGCCTCTTGCAGGCTGGGAAACCTTACTTAGGGCTGGTGGGGCAGAAGGAGTCAGGGCCTGCCCCTGGAGTGAGGTAAGCATGGAGTTCTGGTCTTTGATCAAGTGTTTCTTCCTAGATGGACATTGCCTTACTTTAACCCCTAAGTAAGCCCAGTGCCCAGGTAACAGCAAGATTCTCTTTCTGACTGGTGTTTTACACCTGTTTTTTTTTTTTTTTTTTATTTTATTTTATCTACAGAAACTAGAATTATGAATCTTGCTTGTTTTCCCCATGCATTCCACCACCTCATTCCTTTTTCCTGTAAGTAATTCTTGATGGGTCGTCATTCCCTAGGCAAACTGAATTGCAACAAAACTCAAAGTAGATGTATCCAAACCCCTCATACTTAATAAATACCATGTGTGTTTATACTGGGTATTTTGTTTATTCTGTTTAGTAACTGGTACCTCTCTCTCTCTCTTTTTTTTCTTTAACTTTTTTTTGTTATATTTTTTTAAATTATGGTACCTCTCTTGACTCTCCTGCCTCTTACAAAGGTTTCTGCTTCATACAAAGAGAAGGCTGACAGTCTTTGCCCCGTTGAATTCTGCTCACTCTTCCAGTGGCTCATGCCTCTGTCGGCACATACCTTTTTAAAAAAATGTTGTGTACCTCTTCTGATAGTATACATTACTTAAAAAAAAAACCCTTCCTATGCATTTATTCTTTTGTTGTGAGGTCCTGCTTAACAAGCTAGAGTATTTTAATAGTGAGCTACCTAGGGACTATTACCGATGGATGCACAGCCCATCACATGTGAAGTTATTCTTTGTTGTTGTTTTTGGCCATAAAACACTGCTTCTCAGGACAGGTCTGATCTGCTATTGGTGGCAGTCTGGACCACACAGTGAGATCCTGTTTAAAGAAAAAAGAAAGACCAAAAAACATTGAAGATACATGTGCATTCAGAGGTACCAGTAAAATCTTCCTGAGTAGGACACCAGTAGTATAGGAGATAATAGTGAGAATCAACAAATTGGACTAAATCATATTAAAAAGCTTTTATGCAAGAAACAAACAATAGAGTAACTCTACAGCATAGGAGAAAAATCCTTGCTTGCTACTGTTCAGACAGAGAATTAATACCTAGATTATATAAAGAATCCCCTCAAACACTCCCAGAGCCAAACCAATAAATGGGAAAATGAGTTAGGCTAATGAATTAGACACTTCTCAAAAGAAGTAGTGTAGTATGGCAGTAAGTATTACATGAAAAAAAAATGTTCATTATCTGTAGCTGTTAAGGGAAATGCAAATCAGAACTTCATTGAGAGTCCATCCTTGAGTGGCTATCATCAGCAACACAAAAAACAATAAAAACAGGGATAAAAAGAATTCTCCTGTACTCTTGTGTGCATAGTATAAAAATCACTATGGCTATTCCCCCAAACTAAAATTTGGTTGTAATGTGACCCTGCTGTCTCACTCCAGCATATATTTGTAGGACTTAGGGTCTGCGTATACAGGCATGCCTGCATTCACGTTTATTGCAGCACAGTTCTCATTACACTGGTTAGGGAACCGGTCTAGCTGTTCATCAGCAGGTGAAGTAACTAGAGACAATGTGGCGTGCATCTGCAGTGGAGGAGTATTCAGCTGTAAATAAGAATGAGATTTTGTCATTTGTATGAAAACGGATGAAACTGGAGGTCAGTTTGTTAAGCAAGACTTAGAAAAACAAGTTTCCTCTAATGTAGATCTAAAAACTAGAAAAAGATGATGATTCAGTGGAGACTATAATTTGACAAAAGGGAATGAAAGTGGGAGGGGGTGTGAGGGAAGGGTAAGAGATGAATATGATCAAAATACTTTAAATGCATGTATTAAAAGACTATGTCAAAACCTAGTATTTTTGTAAAAATAATGTGCAGTAAGGAAAATCCATTAGAAAATGAAGTCCTGTGCTCTTAACAGCTGACTGCTCTTGCCCTTGGTTTCTCTCTCCTCTCTGCCCCGCTCTGCTCCCCTCCGCACTCTTCCCCTCCTCTCCCCTCCCCTTTCCTCTCCTTTCTTCTGTATTTGGTACAGGGTCTCACTATGCAGTTTGGACTTGTAATGATCTTGCTGTTTTCAGCCTCCCTAGCTCGGGATTACAGGTATGCGCCACCATGTCTGGACTCAGTTGCACGCTCAGCATGCCTGAGGGTGTGGCATGCAGTACCAGGGATTGAACTGGTCCCTGTGCTTGTCTAAGTAGGTGCTTAGTCCACTGAACTATCTCACGGGCCCACCCTTGGTTTCTTACGATGGGAACAAGCCCTTTTCTGTAGAAGTGTTAGGGCATGTTTGGCTGCACATAAGAGACCTCCTTTTTGTGTCTACAGAGGCATGCAGTTTTAAGTTGTTTAAGATTTAATTTTCAAAGTTTTGCCACTTAAAAAAAAAAGACTAGAAAAGTGCTGAAGGCTGTCATTTTCTTGGTTTTATTTGAGCTTGCTCTACATTTTGTCCTTTGTACTGTTGGAACAGCCATGAAATATTAGTTTAACTTCCTTGGAAATTTGGGACCACAATTTGTCTTCTGGAAAAGGCAGTAACAAATCAGTTTTTTTTCTTTAAACTAAATCAAGTTAAGGCTATTAGCCCTTCATTCTTCCTCTGAGGAGTCCAGAGAGGTTGTTTAGATGGAGCAGGTAAGATATATTTATTTTTCTTTGCAAAGAAAGCCAAATTATTTACCAGGAAGCTCTTTAGTTTCCTGTACCTAGTACTTGACTGCAGGGTGCCTTAAAAAGTAAGGGACCAAAAATAAGCAAAAGAATGAGCTCTCAGTGTAACCCACGTGGGGGTTGGGAATCGGCGCCGGGTATGGTTCTGTAGCAGCCCCGCTTGGGAGCTGGAGCCAACATTTGTTTCCTTGTGGTTAGATTTAGAAACTTTTAACCCTGCCTTCTCACACTCCCTGAGCTTTATAAATAGGAATCTTTTCATATACTAGATCACTCGGAGGCCTGTTGTGAGTCATTTTGGGATTCTGAATAGTAGAGGATGTTTGGGATAATAGTGCTCTTTGCTTACAACTCTGCCAAGATTTTTCTGTGAGCCTGGGAGCCCACCTTAGCCTATGATTTAACCCAGCTTTTCTGAAACTTGGCCACATAATAGAAGCTCTCCAGGGAGCTTTTGAAATTTTCAAATACTGGGCTGTCCCTTGTGCTGACTGACTCCATCCCAGGAGAGGGACCCAGGTGGCAGCACTTCTTACAGCCCCTCAGAGGATTCCAGTGCTTAGGCAGCACTGAGAGCAGATGACAAAGTCTGCTGTACTCTAAGCCAGGATTGTGAGCTTGGCACGAAAGGAGCTCTAGATAAGCTTTTGTTCATATGCTCAGTGATCATATAGCAGGAAGTTGTTTCAATAGATTGTGAAAGTACGGTCAAGCAGAGTGATTTCATTATTCCTAGTAATCTTTCTACATTGTCATAGCAGAGACTTTATGAATTAAGTATATCATAATTTTCCCAAATTGAAATAGGAATCTTCCCAGTGGTGCCCTGTATAGTTTCTGGATGCCTTGAAGAAATAGTTTTTAATTACCCCTAATAAAAGGTCAGTGATTGAAAAAAAAAAAAAAGTCAGTGACTTCTAACTGTCCAGATAATGTATGTGAAACTACTTCCCTTATGTCTCCATTTATGCTTCATCATTAAAAGCCAAAGCCTTATGTAAGCATTTCCAATTGAAAAACCCATAAATACATATATATATATATATATATATATATATATATGTATAAATTTTCTAGGTTGGCAGAATCTGGTCAGACCTGAGCTCACCTAACAATGCAAGTTAGTTGTCTTTCTTTTTCTTTT
>NDGM010946733.1:0-14046 GCA_002564305.1 Octomys mimax | reverse complement strand
CAGGATTCGGCTTCCAAGATAGGGCTTGGGGATTCTGCATTATCTGCCCAGTGTGTGGCCCAGAAGTACCCTGAGGAAGGTTTCAACAGAAAGTGGCATGGTACGAGGAGCAGACCTGCAACCTTGTGGCCTGGACACCAGTCTGTAGATATAAAGCTGTGTGACTTCAGTTTTGGAAAAGGTGAAGGATAAGCGTGCTTGGCGGCAGTGCACTCAGAGCACGGAAAGAAGGTGCTCCCCTTCCCCGCTTGACGTTGTGGTCTTGCTACCAACTTTCCCACAAATGCGTGTCTCAAATGACTGCACTCTCTATCAAAGGTAGATAGCACGTTCTCCAGAAAAGACTCCATGGCAGGTCAGGAGCCCGCCACCTTGAGGCTGTAACTTTGAATGGGGCAACTTCTTCAATTCCTTTTGCAAAAGGAAGCACTGTCCTCTCCTGGGACCTCTGTGCTCCTTTCCACGGTGTGATTTGGGCTGGTTTCCTGCCCCACTGCCACGACGTCTGTGTGGGCTTCCTATGGCTGCCATGGCAAATGCCCACGAATGTAGTGGCTTACAGTGACCCAAAAGCGCTACCTTGCCGTTCTGGAGACCAGAGCTCGATAGGACTCTCTGGGCTGAGACGCCTGCAGGAATGGGTTCCTTCTAGAAGCTCCATGGAAAAATCCATTTCCTTGCCAAGTTCTTTAGGAGACTCATTCCTTCCTTCGTACCTTTCCCCGCATCCAAAGCCAGCAATGGCTGAATAAGTCTTCCTCGCGTGACATCACTCAGGTACCTGCTCTTCATCTTGTAGGAGCTTCTGTGATTACTCTGAGACATCTACAATAACATTCCTATTTTAAGGTCAACCAGTCAGCAACCTTAGTTCCATCTCAGACCTCCTGGCTGGCTGTGCTCCACCACCCAGACATGCTTTCCAAGATGAGGGTATAGCCACCTTGGAGAAAGTGAGATTGGGCCCACCAGGGCTCTGGACTTCATCTCCTTTGTGACCTGGAGCCAGTAGCTCGTGGAGAACAATTGGTCCTTACATACGCATTTGCTGAGTAAAGGAATAAGTGCGTGGAGATAGGAGGAGTTAATATTCAGCTCTGTGATTTAACGGAGTCCTGAGTCCGGGATCCTGAGTCCTGAGATTGATGCCACTACTGGACCCTCTGAATGCTTACCCACGCAACCAACACAAAGCCTTCAAAGGCCATGCGCTCCGCCCTGTGGCCAGTTCCGCCAAGTTTGCAGCCTCACTGCTGTCTTTGTGGCCTCTGGCCTCCTTTCCAGGATACAGTAGTTGATGAGCGGAAGGGGCCAGATCTTCCCGTTGTCTTCCCCCCATGACCAAGGTGCTCGGTTACTCACCCCCGCGCCTCTCGAGGATCTGCTCCTCATCCTTCGTGTTATTTCAATCCTTTCCATTCAGATTATTTCTGAAAAATAAAAATCTGAGGAATGTATTCCAACTAATTAACCTGTTCTCATTTATTCCAGGGTTGGTGCCCAGGAGCAGAGACAGCAACAAGGTCAGTCAGTCACTGTGGGGTTTGTATTGACCGGACTGCCCTGGGGAGCATTGAACTCGTCTGGGTTCAGATTCATTTTCTTATTAGATTGGGTGAAATTCTGAAAGCTGCAAAAATAATGATGATGCAAAAATAAAACATAAATGTATGTATAGAGCAAAGCCATTTTTTCCTTCCCCTGTTAAAAGAAATGATTTGCCCTTTCATATCAAAGGTGATTGAAGACACACTTGACCCCTGTGTTGTGCAGGGAACGAGTTAGGCCAGGTCTGGCTATGAGGAAGCATTTCCAAGTGGGGACCCACCGGAGTCCCTTTTATTCAAAACTGCTTCGTTCAGATGACTGCCTTATAGATGTTAATTTTTAATATTAGCCTAATCAAAATGCATTAGGCCTTTAATCTCCTACTCTCCAAAACAACATTTATTCGCTCAAAGAAAATACTGTGCTTATTTGCCTAATTCTGTCATTCAACCCTTTTCCTCGGCTATGTTTGCACTAAAGCACAGGGAATCATGTAAACATCTGGCTACCAGCTGTGACAGTCATTAATCTTAATAAATTGCACACCCCCATTCATTAAAGAGCAGCATTTGGCCCACAGTAACCCAACAATCAGTGACAAAGTTAATTGGAAGCTACATCTTCTCACAGTCCCCCTTCCTCAGTCTAAAACATGAGTTCACTGGCATCAACCACGTCCCATCAGTGACCCAGCTATGGGTAACCATAGCCACCGTGGCGAGGTCTGGGTGGTTTCTGGAGGCCAAACCCCACAAGCGTCCAAGCGCATTTCTCCTGTACTTCTTTCTCTACAAGTCGGGGGGTCTCCCTTACATGTTGCTGTTCCCATCTGATAGATGAGAAAACTCACAAGTGGAGACAGTAAGCATCTTCTTCAAAGCTGCGATGCTAAAAAGTAGCAGAGCTAGAGAAATTTTCAGAACTAAACGACGCCAAGGCTGAGATTCCTGAGCCCTTCCTTCCTTCGTGCGTCTATGGCCTGCTCACTGCCAGGACAGTGCCCCCGAGCTTCGCATTCTTCTTAGATGGCCAGCTCAGCACCCACAGTGTGTTTTGGGTGCTCGATTGAGGGGGCCCAGGGCACCCCCCACCTGCACCCGTGGCAGCAGTCAGGTCCCTGGCCCCTGGGCACCATCTGCGGCCTATGGCCCACCCGTATGTCTCTGGCCTTTGCTCGCACACACCACCTCCAGCCTCTCTGCCATCCTGCCTCCAACATTACTCTCCCCACCCAGGGTCTGTGGGATGCCTTCCAGAACAGTCCAGATTACTGCAAGAATCATGAAGACCTCAGCCCACACCGCTGTTCTCCCGGATGATATCATCACTTAGAACCAAAGCTGTGGACGTGGACAGTATGTCTACAAAGACTACTCACACACAAAAACTTCCACAGTTTGTGTTTTCACACACACAAACTGTCCAGAGCTTATGCAGGGGAACTGTTTTTTTTTTTCTTTTATAGAAGAACTGCATCGTTCTTTGGTGCTGAAGAGTAAACCCAGGGCCTCCTACCTGCTGTGCATGTGCTGTACCACTGGGCTTCACCCCAGGACCCTGCATTGTTGTTTTTTAAAAAATGTTTCTCCTTCATAAAAACATGATGGTTCTAAACTGAGAAGCTCCACCCACTCATTCATCCAATATACAAATATCTGTGTTGCTCTAGTACTAGGCATTCTGGGTAATGCAGGAATATAAGCGATATCATGTTCTTGTCCCTCACAAAGCTTGGATTGGAGGCCCCATTCAAACCAGCTGTACTCTGCCTGGGTGTTTTTCCACAACAGCTGAAAACATCATATAACAGTGATATAGGTGCGCCCACGTTTATAGCTGCACAATCTGCCATAGCTAAATCCTGGAAACAATCCAAATGCCCATCAACTAAAGAATGGATAAAAAAGATGTGATATTTTTATATGATGGAGTATTACTCAGTGATGAAAACAGATAGACTCAAGAGAGAGAGAGATTTATGTATATATTGAGGATGGCTTGGTGAATGTACTGCTGATTTCTGTTGGTCTACTGAAAGGAGAAGTTTATGCTTAAATTTTTTTCTTCTCCTTTTTAATTCCTTATAACTTTTTCAAACTAATTTTTCATGCTTATGTTTGGTAACTAAACAATGAATATGAAGACAATATTATGCAATATAGCAGCCATTGCTGAATTCCTATTATTTTGTTTAGTGAAATTCTATATCAATTCTAATGGGGTTTTTTTTGTTTTACTATTTTTTATTCTCTTTAAAAAATACTAATAATAGTCCTGCCTAACTCACCAAAAAAAACAAACAAACAGAATCTGGTATGGGTTGAGATTCTGAGAAGCACATACCTTCCAGTGAAGGAATTTGTTAAAATTTTCCCTTTCTGAAGCTGCAAGGAGCCGCGGCCGTTTCTAGGGTTGGCTGCCCAGCATGGCCGAGGAGATGTGTTTCCTCCGGGTTTCTCCATCACTCTGGGTCTCTCCATAGCATGGTGCCGGGCAGCAGAGGACAGGGCTGGGGTGAAGGTGCTGCATCCCCTCTCTCATTCTGAGCAAGGATTCCAGGCTCCTGCTCTGGCCCATTCCTACACGCAGGTGTTCCAAGCATGGCATCCCCTGAGGACGACACAGCCCAAGGGTGGCGGGGAGAAGAGACAGAGGTCTCTCCGGTGGGGTCCCAGGAGGGTCACACAGTGCTGGAGGATAAATGCTGCCTTCTTTGTACCTGCCCCATACGCAGCAGCCAGGACTCCGGGACCCCACAGCCACCAGGCCTTCTCCTGCCCGGACTGACTGGATGCATACAGAGGCCTCCCAGCCTTTCTTTCTGTAAGGTTGATAGTTCTATAAAAATGCAGCCACCCACGAGGATGAGTTTTGTGGGTGAAAAGGAGCCACAAAACGAGAACCTGAGGCACAGGTACCTACAGGGTTGATCAAAAACTACTGTGAATGTCTGCTCTGTATCAGCACAATTTCCCCCACTTCCAATCTGTCCGTCCCATAATTCTCGCCACTTGCTGAAGCAGTCCTGGAAGTTTTCTTTCCCAAGTATCTCTAGTTGCACTGTCTAGATGCCTTGATGACCTAAATCAGTTCAAAATGCAAACCTGTCAGGATCATTCTGACCTTGGGGATGAGCCGGAAGTCTCACAGTGGAGCAGAGCTGGTGAAGAAGCTGTGAAGAGGACACGGTGTCATGGTTTAAGTCATTAAACTCAGCAGCCATGGCCACCATACTTTTTATCACACCTCCTAAGGACGCTCAAGAAAGAGGACTTCCAGGGCTGCCTCCAACAGTGGCCAGAGCTGTGGCACAAGTATATTCAGAGGGAGGGGAAATTTTTCAGAGGAGACTAGTGGGAATGTGTTCATACTGCAAGATTATCTTTAGATTCAAACATTCTCCATATACTTCGATCATCTCGCCTCTACCGCACTACTCCCTGGGAAGCAGCTCTGCTTCTCACCCACCCAGCACAGCCAGCCTGTGGGTCTGCGCCGTGCAGCTCAGGGCGTCTTACTTGCTGGGGGGCTGCTCTTTGGCCTTCCCACGGCCCTTGACTAGGAGCATTTTCTATGAGGAGCTCTCGAGTGTGACCCCCCGTAAAATCGCTTCTTCCCCCACGTAGCTTCTGGTTAGGTGAGAGAGGATACTGCAGCTGCTCCTTTTCTTGTGGCCCAGATTGTGGCTGCATGGTTTCTTCTAGAGGCGGGGACTACTGCAAAGCTCCCCCGGCCCCTCACAGAAGAGCTGCTGGAGGCCAAGGAGCTCGCCTGCTGGGATGGGGCTGCGGGTGCCGCCTGAGGAGGGAGCACAAGCCCCTTCAGAGAAGTCGAAAAGGCTCCGACAATGCAGGAAGAAGGAGCATTTGTGACCCCAAGATGGGGGGTGGGGCATACACACCTCGTGTCACTTGAAAAGCCTTCTCTCCCTGGAGATGGCCTCCAGGAAGCCCTGAGCTTATAACAGACCACAAGGAGAAAACTACTGCACCCCCAGGTGCCAGCTGAGATTCTGGGGAGAAGACAGCCCTGTCCCCACTGCTTCAGCTTCCTTGCCTGAGGGACCGAGAAACCCAGAGGCTGCTCTCTGGGAACAGCGGGTCCCAAAGCACGCAAGTAGACTTGAGCAAAGGCGCTAGTGGGTCTTGTTCTCTCTTGGAACACAGACCTCCAAGAAGCAGTCGGCCTTGTTTTCTCTGGGCTCTGTTTTTGTTTTGCTTTTGGGCCTCAGAAGGAACGAGAAAGACGCAGTGGCTCAGGTGGAACCTTTGCGTCAGCGGGAAGACAAAGCCCAGCTTAAGGGCCTTGGCACGGTGCCCCGTGGCTTTTCCCAACCACAAAGCAAGCACCCCATCTTGTTTTAAGAAACCGTAGCCAAAAACAAAATTGCTTAGCCAACTTTGCCAAGCAGGACTGGAGACGGCACAACTTCCTGTAAAACCTCCTAATTGGATAATGCGTGAATTACCGCAACTTCCCATCAAACAGGCCCGTGACTCAAAGGCCCCCTTTCAGTTGTGGCATGCAGAGCGACTAGTTGCCGGACACCTTAGGGCAACATAAGCCTCGCGATCCTTGCGCTGTCTCTGAGGAGGATTACGGCGTCTCAAGAGAGGGGAGCAGCTCCGCCGGCTCATCTTCACGCGCAGCCAAGGGTGCCGGGTGGCGCCGTCTCTTGGATCAGTCATCCTGGGTGTGCTGGTGTCTCTGACCACGATGGGACTCACTCAAGCTGCCACCCCACCTGGCAGCCACTGATCCCACAGGAACAATGCCAGCTGTAAGCTCTGGGCTTCAGAGACAGACAGGTCTAGTCGCTGACTCCTGAGTAGTCATGGAGGCTGTCTCAGAGAGGTTGAATGATTTACTAAAGTCCAACAAGTGACTCATGGGGATTGAGGGCAGAAGCCAGTGTGGGTTTGGCATCGTGGACTAGCGTACCCCCGACATGCCACTATTCTTCCAGATGTCATGCTGAAATTATACAGAATAAACTTCAAGCACTTAAAGGCAGTATGTGTGGCCCGGGATTATACAGAATATGGGCTCTGAGTGGCAGGTTAAATTGAAAGTCACATCTGTCCACAAAGCCCTGCCTTTCCCTGTATGCACCTGATGCCACGCGTCCTCCTTAGAAGAATCAGTGACCCCTTCCCCAAGGTTAGTGTGCGGGGTGAAGCCCTAGGACCCGGATGCCACTTAGGGCAGTGAGAGCAAAGAGTCCTAGGCTATTCCTAGGGCTGCAGCTTTCACCTAAAATATGCGCATGCATAGAAACAAGGATGTAGATGTGTGTTAGGCTTGTTGTACAGAGAGGAGAGTAAACTTCGGCTTTGTCAGCTTTTAAACCCTGTTGTGTGTGGAAAGAGCCGCTCTGGGTTCCCGATAGCTGATTTCCCTTCATGCACTGCCTGAAGAGGGCGCTGAGACACACAATGCGGAGGTCAGCAGTGAAGTCACAGGTCCTCCACTCCTAGGAGACCTTGGGAAATGCTGCTGCGGGCGCTACTGGCCCCTGGGCCACACTTTGAGGACCCAGTCTGGGACCTGGTTCCTACGTTGGGCCCTCACTCCAAATCAGCAGTTTTAAGTAGGTTGGGGGGCTGTCTGTCTCTGTCTCTGCCTCTGTCTCTCTACCTCTTCTCTCCTCCTTCCCTCCCTCCTTTTCTTCCTTCCTTCCTCCCTCCCTTCCTCCCTTCCTTTCTTCCCCTTCCTTCCTTCATTCCTTCCTTCCCTTCACTCCTCCTTTTGTTTCGCTGTCCTCTAGAAAGTTCTAGCTATCCGTTAGGAAAGCTTTCACACCTCGTGTTCCACTTTCCCCAAGATGAGATCCAGGACTGAGCCACAGACAAAAAGAGCAAGGAGAGGGAGAGACAGAGGTTGAAGGGCGCTCCAGGCTCAGGTGGGCAACGCCGTTACACCACTGCTGTGCCTCTGGGCGCACTGGTCCTGCCGGCCGGCCGGCAGCAATCCTTTCACTCTGCAACAAGCACCCGGCTGGATGAGCTGCAGGGGTGGGCAGTGCCCCGTGCCGCGTGCCTCACCCAGGCAGCCCCACGATGAGGCCATTGCAGCCCCACGTTCTGGAGGAGTCTTGGGCGAGCATTCTGCAGGACGCCCAGCCTCACAACCTGCCTCTGCCCCTTCCTCTTGCCCTCCAAGATCCTCTGCCTGAGTCACCATGACTTGCTGGCGCATTTGGTCTCCCAGTCAGACCCTAAGCTCCTGGGGCACGCAGGTTCTGCCTCGCGTCCCTTTGGCCTGCCCACAGTGCCCAGCCTGATGGGTAGCCCAAAGCCCAAGCTACACATCTATCACTTAACTCCCTGAAACTTGTATTGTTTTTTGATTGTGCAAGAATGTAACTCTCCTCAGGTCTGCAAAGAATATCTGTGAGGACCCCAGAAGATGCTCTTTAATTATCACGGAGTCAATAAATTAACTTCTTGCCTAAAATCGTGACGGGATTGTGGAAGTTCACGCCAGAAGTCGCATCAGTGCTACGCGAGGGTCATGTGAGATCACTCACGGGAAAGCATCAGCCAAGCCTGGCGCCGCCGCAACGGAAGGTGTTATCTGGTTACCGCGACTTGGAGCGTGTGTTCCTACCAGACGTGAATGACCACAGAGTCGCCCAGAAGCCATAGACAGAGAGGCTTCAGCGAGGCCTCAGACTCGCCCCACGGGACAGCGGTTTTGTCATTCATTCTTCTCTGAGTTAAAAGTTAATAGATTCAGACTCTCCTGGGCCAGGAAATAGAGGACAGAGGGAAACGTCCAGCTGGGTCTGCAAACCTTCTGCTTCCGGAAGCTCGGGAGTAGCCAGGTACAATTTAATACGACCCGGGGAGTGATTTCACGGGCCAAAGGAGCAGTGAGAGCGCATGTCACAGCAGGAAGACATAATAGCAACCATGTGTTTGTCTGACTAAACACAGACGTGCCATATGCACAACTCTTCCACCTTATGAAGGAGGCAGACTATGTCTCGCTTGCCTCCTGCCTGCCCAGACACTTGTCCACCCCTGTCCTACTTTCCTCCTCACTGTGACGTCTTTATCATCAATGGGTTGTGACAGTGCTGGATCCCGGGTCCTATGTACCCTTCTCCTGGAACCACGACACTTTCCCCATTTCTCTCCCTTCGAAGACCCCGGTTAAACTTTTGATTCTCTCTAACCCTTAGGACCCACGCTAAGTCCACAGTTGATTTGCTCCTGTCGCCATAAGCCCAGTGTCCCTTAGCAAACCAGACCCCACCTTCCCTGCTGGGCCATCTCCATTTCTGGCGCTATGTCACCCAATGGTGCCACAACCCAGCCAGCAACGGAGGGTGACCAGGGCCAGTCGGCACAGGTGGGCCTGCAAAGCAGCATTTGTTAAATATTCACCTGACAGTTTTAGAGGAGCCCAGCTGGGGTTCCTGTGAGAGAGCGGGGCAGGGTGGTGCTCATGGCTCTGCTTGACTCCCTAGTGTCCTGGACAGTTCAGCTGTCCTCACACCAGAGAGGCTGTGGCTAAGCTCCACCCTCTCAAGTCGAGTCTCTGCTCATCCCGGTTTCCCTGCGAGTTCCCTGACTCTGTCACTGAAAACCCCGTGGCTCAGGAAACTCCTCAGTGCCAGGCAAGCTAAGGTGCTGCGCGCCCACCACTCCTCAGAAGGCAGTGAAGGGCCATCTGTGGTGACTTGGTGCTGTCTTTTGTTAGTGCTGCCAAAACAGAGCTCCACTCACCTCGTGGCCTACACAACAGAAGTGTACTGGTTCAGAGCTTTGGAGACCGGATGTTACCAATCAGTATGCAGCAGAGTTGGGTCCTTCTCAGGGCTTCGAGAACAAAGTCTGCACCGTGACTCTGTCCCAGCTTCTGGTGGTTTTCTGGCCCTCTTGCCATGGTGAAAACATTACCATGACCTATGTCTTCATCTTCACCCAGTGCTCTTCACAGCCTGTGTGCATATTATGGTTTAGGGCTCCACAAAGACCCGTATGTTGAGTACTGGGGTACTGACTTGATCAGGGGGTGCAGTACACATCAGGAAATTAACCCACGGAAGAGTTTCAGAGCCAAGTGTGCTGGCAGGAGGCAGGTCTGCGCGGCAGAGCTGCGCCCCGGGGGTGTGGCCTACAGGCGTGTACTCGGCCCCTGGCTTCCCTCCTTCCTCGCTGCTTCCTGCGCGCTGCGGTGTGGGCAGCTTTCTTCTACCAGAGCCTCCCACCATGTCTGTGCTGCCGTGGAGCCAGCAAACGTGGACTCAGCAACCACGGACTGAGCCCTCTGACAGCCACGAGCCACAGCAGTCTTTCTCCTTTCAAGTTGCGAGCGTCGGGTATTTTGTCCCACTGATGAGACGGTGACTAGCACAGCACGTGCCCGTAACAGTTTCCCTTCCCCAAGAGCCCTCAGAATGGTAGACAACCTTTCCCTATGCTGCAACTCACTGCACAGAAAAATTGTTTTTAATTATAAAAAAAAAAGCACAACAAAAACTAGACCAAAGTGCGAAACAAGATGATAGGAAATTAACAATGGTTGTTATGTTGCGCGTCGTTATCTTCAGAGCAGCTGCCCCCATTAGCGGGTACAGGCATGGAAATTGGCCAAACAACATCATTACTTACTGTTCCTTTCAAAGAACTAACAGAAACTAGTAGTACAATGATCTTATCTATCTTGTCTGTGTATACACACATATTTTCCCCTCTTCCTTCTCTTCTCTTTGACCCCATCCCAGTTGTTCCTTCCTTTTGAGTAGCTTCTTTGACTTTCACCGTGTCTGTTCTACCTTCTGGACCTTATTTACTCATTCAATTTCTCACACTAGAGAAACAGTATGACATTCACACGTGAGTCTGGGTTCTTTCACCAGGAGTGTTGTCTGTAGTTGTATCCATTTACTTACAAAAGCCTCAAGTTTGTCTTTTTCATCGCTGAGTAGTACTCTGTTACGTAACAGTACCACATAATTTTATCCATTCCTCAATTGATAGATGTTTGTGTTGTTTCTGAGATTCAGCTACTATAAATCTTGCTGCTATAAATATGGGTACACATATATCGCTGTGAAATCTCTTCAGGCTAAATTGGACCTCTGTGCCTAGATTTCTGAGGAATCTCCACACCGATTTCCACAGTGACTTTACCAGTCTACACTCCCACCAGTAGTGGAGACGGTTTCTTTTATCCCCACAGCCCTGCTACCATTTATTATTGGCTGATGCCTTGATGATAGTCACTTTTTTCTGGGATAAGATGGAATCTCAGGGTTGTTTTAATTTGCATTTCTCAGATAACCAATGATGTTGAACATTTTCTCACATATTTATTTTCCATTTGTGTTTTTTCATCTGAGAAGTATGTATTCATGTCAGATGCCTGTTTTGGCATTGGGTCTTAGAATTTTGGGTACCTGTTTTTTTAATTCTTTATATGCTCCTTTGTCAGAGGGCCAGTTGCCTAAATGTTTTTCCCAGTTCTTGGGTTTCTTTTCACTCTGGTTTTCTTTCTTTTGACGTGAAGAAACTTTCTAACAAGATGAAATCCAAGTTGTTGATTCTTTGAAGTATTTCCAAAGCAGTTCTTGAATTCTCTGCCTACCCTTTGTCTTCAAGATTTCTGCCTATTTTCTCTGCTAGTAGATTTAGTATTTCTATATTAATATTTAGATTTTTAATCCACTTTGATTCTAGTTTAATGCATGGTGATAGACATTCGCCTAGTTTTAGATTTTAAGCGTGTGGAAAGCCGGGGTTTCGAGCACCATTTATTAAATAGGTTATCTTTCTTCTGGTGAGCATGTCTGGCCCCTTTGTCAAAGATGAGGTGGCTGAGTGTGTTTCTGGTTGTGTCTGTATCTTCTAATCTGTTTTAATCCCTGAGTCTTTTTCTGCCAGTACCATGCTGATTTTATCACAATAGCTTTGTAGTATAATTTCAAGTCAGATTGGGATACTTCCTGATTTGCCTTTGTTGACCAGTGTTGCCTTTGCAAGTCTATATCTCTTCTGGCTGCAAATGAATTTTAGGATTTTTTTTCTAAATCTGTGAAGTATTCTTATGACATTTTGATCAAATTGCATTAAATATGTATAAAAGTTTTCCTCTTGAAATTTATTCTTTCTCAAATTACATGTCAATAAACTGATATGCTTGAGTTTCCAGTTCTTCGTGGATAAGTAGGTAATTAATACTATACTATAGATACTTGAGGACATTGAACTACTTTTGAAATCTTTGGAACGGAACCTGGCATCTAGGAATTGCTCAATAAATGTTGGCTTCTCATATAAGAGACTTTCATCAAGGGTTTCACAGCTAAAGAAAGAAACTGTGAATTAATTCCCTTGTCTCTACACTCTTTCAGAGTGTTAGTCTGTGTATTCTAACCACATCCCAATCAGTAGATATTCAATAATTTTGTAAATGAATGGATGCACTGTGAGACAAGTAACAAATGCCAAGTTAGATCGTGTTACTTCCCAAGAGGTCACAAACCAAGCCACGGCATCTCACGAGTACAGCCTGGGAATAACAAAATGGGAAGTGTGGCTGCTACGAAACAGTGCCTAAAGCTCACCTGCTTGCTTCGGAGGAACTGTACAGCATTGGCGTGGAGCTAGTCCTGAGTGGTGATGCAGACAGTGCCCTCGTTCTGGAGATGAGGGAACAAGCTGGCTGTCAGAACTGATTTCCTCTCCCTTTATCCTTAATTCTAAGAAGCTTTGTTATCTGATTTCCTGGCCAAAGCATATTAAGGAAAGCAAATTTGGAGAAGAAAAGCAGATAGTGTAGCCATGTGTGCCCAAGATAAGTATCAAGAAGGGGAATCTGGGCTGCTGATGAGAAAATTATATAAAAGGAAGACATGAGAACTGAAAATTCACCAGAGCTGCCATGACTGGCATGAAGGGTTTCTCTCCTCAGACCCTCAGGCGCCGGCAGGGAGCCAGCTGCAGTCACAAGAAAGATTGCATGGTGCAGCACCCAAGCAAGGTCTGCAAGAAAGTCGTATTTGTCTGCTTTCTCTTTACTGAGCCACAATACCAACACCCACAATTTAAAGGAGGTTTAACTTGGCTCAAAGACATAGAGGGTTCCACCGTGGTTGGCTGGTGCAAGGCAGAAACACCAGATAAGGACCTGGTGGAGCAAAGCCGCTGTTCATGGCAGCTGGAAAGCAGAGAGAAGGGGGAACGTGCCAGAGAAGGAAGGTCCAGGAGCCAGACGCAGGCCCCAACCAATGTCACGCCACCAGGACCCGCCCAGATACTCCCAAGAGCATGCTGTACTAATCTCTAGGTGTTTCTTCATCCAATGAAGCTGATGCATCATAGCTGTCCTCCTTTTATGTGTCTGTGCCCCGCATCACCTGTGTTTTGCAAATTCAGGGGATCCTCTGAGTTCTTGGAAAACAACACCAGAGAGATGCAAAAGCTGCTGCTGGCTTCTGCCCTGTCAAATGCTTTCTCCAAAAAAACAAGCCAAGGAAGGTTAACCTTGCTTGGAATAAGAAAAGAAGGGAAGTGCAGGGAGGAGAAAACAGTAGTGACTATTTCAAAACCTTACGCCATCACATATGTAACCTGCTCCAGGAACACTGATGTCCATATGGTATTCAAAACAGAACTAATTTTCAGTTATTGAAAAATTCATAGCAATGCAATAGCTTATTCTCATGCATCCTAAGTAAATAAGGGTGGTGTTACTGTATGCCTAGAATAGCATGGAGCAGCATGTCCCAAAACCTGTTGCATGGAACACTTAGTACTCTAATTTTGGCCAGAAAGAAACTGCTTCTGTAATCAGAGCACTTTTTAAAATGCAGCCCTTCTTGGGGATTTTGGAAATAGCCTAGCAGAGAAGTCTGAGCAGGATCTTGCCTCACTTGACCTGATTTAATTAATATGCGCTGGAGCTGGTGTCCTGGGGAACACAGGTTAGGAAAGATTTGGCTGGTGCTCATGCCAATGACCACATCAAGGTGAAGAAAGGTGAGTGTTCTCCAGTGCAAGGTGAAGACAGAGACTCAGGTTGTGTAAATCAACATTGGCGGAGAGATCTACAGTAACCCTAGGCCCGAGCTGGGACAGTTTGTAGCCTGAGGCAGTACTCAAACACTGTCGGGTCCACTTTCCAGTGAGGAGTGAGGGAGCTATGAGACTCCCTGGGCTTTGCAGCCAAGGCAGAGCCTGTGATGGATGAAGGGCCCCACTGAGCATGACCCTCTCTCCAGCAACCTGTGACAGCCTAAGGGCTCTGCCAGGGCCACTACAGCCCCCACCCACTTGGATGCCCTAGAGATCAATGGTTTCAGATGTGGATGTCGCCGGCATCATTTTCTCACAGAGCAAGCACTTCTTAGGATCTACCCATCATTCTTTGTACAAGGAGGGAAAAGCCCAAACCAGACAAGAAAAGGTCATGTTGTTCCCTGCCAAGAGGGCAGGCACAGAAAGTGCCTGTGGAATAGCAGGTCAAGAACAGTGCTAAAATCTGTAA
>NDGM010946730.1:0-12536 GCA_002564305.1 Octomys mimax | reverse complement strand
ACACACACACACACACACACACACACACAATAAATAAATAAAAATGTTTAAAAAAAAAAAAACAAAAAACAAAAATAAAATGTGAAAGTCTAAACTAAAAGCCTGGAAACTCCAGCCACGCTCTAGCTGCCCTGCAAGCCTATGATGTCTGAATCACAGAAAGCCACCTCATTTTACTCTCCAGGAAGTTCAAAATGAGCACAGCGAACTTCATCTAAGACCTTCCAAAAATATTTCAATCAAAATGGGAAATCTCCAAGGACTCTAAAGGATGCAGAGCCAAACACAGGGCCAAAACTCGATCTCCAAAACACCATGCCTTCCCAAAATACCGCGGCTTTCATTTTCCTAAGAGGCAGTGTGAAAAAACTCTGAAATCATAAGAATCTCAGGAAAAACTGTATCTGCAAATGTCTTTGAAGATAAGAAGCAGTGCGAAGTGCCATGCACTATCATCAACACAAGGTGCCACCTGTTTACGTTCACCCTGTGCCCCAGCTTGCTCTGCTAATACTGCCTGAGCACACCTCTTCCCCACCTGGACCAGCCACCACTCGGCCTTTCTAAGAAGAGCCCGACCCCGCTTCATTCCATCATCAAGTGAGATGAACGGACTGGGGCAGAAGGTTCATGGAGTTGTTTCACTCACCGCAGGCTCAGAGCTTGATTTACCCTAATTAAGACCACAATTTACTCACCATTTTCCAACCAGGATACATTAGTTTTCACTCAGAATAGATTGAGAACCTGATGCAAGTTGCCACCCCCTCATAAAAAATGCTTATGTTTTACAATCAGATTAATGCCTCAACACTAGGACACAAGATATCCTGGAGACAATGGGCATTTTGGAACAAACATCAGGGATGAAGGCAGTCATCCCCTCCAGCAGGATCTTTCAGGGTCTAATTTTCAGCTTTCACTGGCATCTCATAACCTCCTCGCCCCCAACAGTACGCATGAGATGTGAATGTAAGGGAAGTTACATCAGTTACTCACAAGTGGCTATGTACAAAATGAGAAAAGAACACCATGCCACTCACTTGCTTAAGAAAAGGAAAGGCCACGCAGAGCAGCTGCCCAAGACCTTGAAGGTGGATTTATTAACTATACGCATAAAATTTCTTTTTTTTTTTTTTTTAGAACAAAACAGGTATGCTTACATTGGACTATCTGATACAGAAGATAGTATGATATGATAGATGGATAGTATGAATGACAAATTTGAAATTTCTTTATTGAAAAGAAAGGCGCTTCCCCGGCCTGATACAGCAATCTCCCTCATAAACTAATGAAGTAGCCCATTAAATACTACTTCATGTTAAGAATCCTTTATCTGAAATTCTTCTGGTCAGAAGTGTTTGATATTTAAGATGCTTTTTCCTGGTTTTCAAAGATATACATATACATAATGAAGTTTTTTAGGGATGGGATCCAAATCTAAACATGAAATTGTTTTATACATAAAACACCTTAAATGTGGAGCCTGAAGTAATTTTACACAACATTTTGATAATACATAAAATCAGAAATAGATGATACAAACATTCTACTTGCAATGACATGGTTCCAGCTTAATAAGTTTCAGAATTTTTTTTTCCATTTATGTATTTGGCACAGGGTCTCATTATGCAGCTCAGACTCATAATGATCCTCCTGTTCTCAGCCTCCCCAGTGCTGGGATTACAGGTGTGTGCCACCATGCCTGGACTCATTTGCTGATTCAGTGTCCCTGGGGGGGCATGGGCAGTGCAGCATGTGGGACCAGGAATCAAACCCTGGTCCCTGTGCTTGCCAAAGCAGGCGCTTAGTCCACTGAGCTATCTCACCCGCCCAGGTTTCAGATTTTAAAGCATTTCAAATTTTAGATTTTCAGAGTAAGAATGCCAAAGAAATACACAATAGCTCTTGGCAGCAAAGTAGCAATATAGGATTTCCAACAGAAACTTACATCCAAGTCACAAAAGTAAACATCAAGCTTCAGCAAACATAAGACTAGGGTTGGCTCCAAGTCTCTACAAAAGAAGCATGAGCTTGAGAATTAGCACAGACAGGGTGGCTTTGATTTTTGACAAACCCAAAGCATAAGATTTCCTCCATCATCTTCTAAGATAAAGGGGAATAAAATAAGTATCAACTGAGGTTGTAACTAAGCTAAGTAACCTTCATGTTCCACCATCAGCCTTCATTTATTACACATCACACGTATGCATATAAATCTTTTAGGCAAAACGGATTTATGTTGTCTATACAACCATGAAAACTCAAGAAGTAAAGAAACTTAAAAAGACACCCTCTTTAGTAAGCTTGATATGCAGAGATGCCTGATAGTGCCTACTTGGATGTGATTACTTCAAGCCAGATAGATGCATTACATTCATAATGCCTACGCGATGTCACCAAGCTCCAAATGCCCAAAGAAGCACTTCCTTACCCAAACATCTTTACCCAAACACTTCAACTAAAACATCAATGATGAAGAGGACCGCCACTGAGCATCTTTCCTGAGGATAACAGAGTTAGCTAGCATTCAGACAAGAATTGTGGGGCATTTCAGGTGCTTATCTTATCAAGTCATAAAACTGAACATACATCAAATTTTATATCACTTAATTGCATGAAAAGTTTACTCTAAGTAAACTGCAAATTATGCAAAGTAAATAAAAACACCCTAACTTCAGTTAGTAAGGAAGCTGGGAAGCATAAAGGACTTTGCCAGAGATAGTAGAAGACCTGGGTTTACTTCAGTACAGTAATATCACTTAGCACTTGGCAGCAGGAGCTGCTGGAGTTTGAACCAGCTCAAGCAACATAGCTATCAGCTGCAAAACAGAGGAACTGTTCTGGAAGCTTATTAGTCACTAATGTCTGAGCTGGATCGCAAAAACTTTCAGTAAAGAGACAGGCCTCAGCTAGACCTTGAGAAACTGAGAGTGCTCGAGGAGGCTGGAGGGAGAGTGGGGAGCCCATCAGGCGAGGGAGCCCGAGCTTGCCAGTAGAAGTACAAGTAGGTCACCACTGGGTCTCGGAGCCTGAAGAGAGAACTGCCGGGGGATACCTCAAAAATACGCAGTAGCCAGTTGGCAAGTGTCTCCAAATGCCTATCTGCCTAGTCAAAGACAAACTATACAAAGCCATTTGCAGCTGATGGTGGCAGTCGCACAAGAAGTAGAATGGGATGTGCGCCCTCCCAGTGACAGCTAGTGCTAGCAAGGCAGCACGTTTAAGTCAGCTCTAAGACAAAGCACCCACACACGCACCTTTAGTCTACATACAGCCATTCTCTTCCTCTCTTGGGAACATCAGCACAGATGACCTCGGATGGTAGCCTGCATCCCAGGGTTGGCTATGATTGTGTATTAGGGAAGAGATAAACAGAGAAAAACAGAAGTTGTTCCCTAACTGTCATCTTGGACAAAAATGATGACATCCAGCTGCCCTATCTCCTAGCCTATCATCAAGAAGGACACTTAGCAGGGATTGGATACAACAGGGCAGGAGACCTCAAAGGCTCTTGGATCATCTGCTTCAGTTGGAAACCACCACCAGCTGCATTCCATTGCACTGCTTTTTCTTTTTAATTAGCGCATGGACATGAATGCTTCTCAGACAAACAGCCTGGTTTAATGCTGCCACCTCCTCCCTCCCTGCCTCCCTCCCTCTCTCCTCCCTTCAGTTAGCAAAGCCTCTCTCAGAAAACACATAAAGAAACTCTCACCTGCCACTGAATAAATCCCTAAAAACACCACCACTGTACCGTAGAACCTAAGAAGCAAGTCTCTTAAACACACACCTTTTCATCTACTTGAGTCTTAAAAGGTGTTTCCTTCCATTGGACCAAAAGCTAAGGCTGCAGCCCACAAAACATGCAGGATACAAGCTACTCCTCTCAACCACTGAATTCAAGTTGTCCTGTCCATGTGAATCTAAGCAAGTATCCCATGCTGAATGAGCACAAGATAAGCCACTTGACTGGTTTCAACATACAGCTGGGCTGGGAGGGCTCACTTTACACCTACTGACAGCCTATAAATCAATGAATGTGCATTGGGAAGGAGCTGCGATCTGAGCATCTCTACAAACCAAGTCTTGCTCAGGGAGTTCACACCAACACAAGTAATGAGAGACAGGCTATCTGGGAAAGTCAGTATCTGACCCTGGATTTATTATGCTCATGAATATTCATCCACTCTGTGTTCCCTTAAAGGGTAACATCTCAGAATCAACCTTTACTCCCCCAATATCTCTTTCCTAAGACTCATCTTTCCCATTTCCCTGCCTTTAAAAAGGCAAAGCCAGTTTCTTACCTGCAAAAACAAATGCAAATGCCACTCTAACAGAATTACACTTTGGCTTTTTGTTGCATGTGCTTTTTGCTCTCTACCCCCTAAATTTTTCCATCACTGTCTCCACCACACTCCATTAAGTGGGACACTTCTCCAAGCTTTGTCCATAAGCAAAGCAACTTGTTCAGACAGAGAATGAACTGGAAAGCCATTTACAGAGGTCTCCCAGGAATGTCTGTCTTCTTTAGTTGAAGAACGTTCAGCCTTGCACAAATTGGTACCATTTATATCTAGTGACAGAACCCTTTTGCAGCTATGTGTCCAGTGAGTGGCTCTGTGCAGTACATGGGCACAAGAACTACTACTGAATACATAACACTAAGAGAAGAGCGAGTCCTTTCCAATCTGGAGATGGGAAGAAAACAATGACTGCAAACCTGCTGCTTCTGTTATTGATAAGCGTGCACCTAAGAGTAAACATGTCCTTTAAGCCAAGTTTTTTAAAATAAGTGTGTGCCAAAAATTCTATCGAGTCATTCATCACAGGGGAAATCAAAAATCGGTGATGTTTAAGATTAAAGTGACTTAGCCAACGTCATACAAAAAGTTCTGAATGAGAAACAAGTCTCTAAATTCCCAGAACTGCTCTTCCCAGTAGAGGGCAGTTACTTACCCCCCATTTAGCACACTTTCTAAAATAATCCCAAAGGCAATTGCTATGAAAATTCAGCCGCAGGATCACTACAAGTCTGAGCTGCATAGTGAGACCCTATACCAAATACATAAAATGAAGAAAAGAAAATTCAGCCACCTCAATGTGGTAACAATAATTGACTTTTTCCATGGTTAAAAGAAGTAAAATTTCCACTCACATAAAGACTCTTTGATTTACTAACTTCATAGCCTGAGGGCGACTAGCAGGGAAGGGGTATGAAACCAGCCATGAGACACCCCAAAACAGGCACATGACTGTGTTATGTTCACTTAAAGAACAGCAAGCAGCTTTTGTTTTCAGTTTACAACATTAGATAGAAATAATCCAGTAAAAGACCAGACACCAGTTGGAGCTAAGAGCCCAACATCTGTGGCATGCTATTTAGAAAAAAAAAAAAAAAAAAATTCAAGCTCTCCTCCCTCAACTTGCAGTCTTTCCATTTCTCCCCAGAAACTCATTCTTTCCAACATTAGTGGAGAAAGAAATTGATCTATAATAGTACTATTTCCCCAAGACGAAATTTCAGAAATTCAACACTCTTCAAATCTTTAATGGTCAATTTATATGACAATAAATGACAGCCTGTCCTAACCCAGGGACACGGCCTTAACAACAGTGATTTACGCTTTATTTAAAAGCTCCTCTCTCCCATGACAATCTAAACTAAATGTAAAGAAAATGTACTTCATTAATTTACTTTCCTTCAAAATTAAATGCTAAAAATTAACCATATTTGTATGACCAAAAAACTATTTCCTTATCAATAAAATACTGACTTATCAAAAAGACATTGATTAATTTCAAATACTAATTTATTTTCAATAAAATATTGATTTCCAGGTAGACTAGCACTCACCTAGAAAGATTAAACGCTCGAATGCATTCAAGCAATAGGCAGTGTCTCACACATAATGAACCATCAATCAACCGATGGCCTTGCCATCTCAAGGCAATACAGTACCAGAATTCAATCCTAACCCTTTCTTAATAGCTCTGTCATTATGGGCAAGCTCCTCTGACTCCCTAGGGCCTCAGTATTTCCTTTGTAAAATGGGAATGATAAATCTCTCATTAAAAGTATGAAAAACAAAGATAAAGCACTAAGAGTGGCTGGCAAATAAAACTGCAGAGCAAAACTCACAGGATCCAAGCAACTCTTGCCTAATCTCAATGCTGATATTATTTGTCCTACTTTATAGAACTCAGCAAATGCTTTAACACCAAGCCCTGTATCTAGCAAGATGTGTCATTTCCATGTTTTTTTTTTTCCAGGAAAATAAGAAACAGAAAAGCACAATGGATTCTTTCTCTAGTGTGAAAAATATTTGCCTATCTTATCATATGCATGGAAGCCTACAGGTCTCACTCTATGGATAACACAAGGAACTTCAGCATCAGTGTACAGGAAAGTATGATCACTCCCTAAAACTCTACAGACCAGGGAAGCCAAAGCTCTAAGAGATGGAGTGTCCAAACTGCAACCCAAAACCCATTTATTTATCATCAAATGCCAACACTGCAACTAAACCTTAATACTGAAGTCTAGAAAAAACAATTCATACATCAACATCTTTTGTCTTAAAAGAAAAACAACACACACGCCATAGGTTCACTACCACTGCTAGTTACAGGCCAACCAGATACACACCTTAGTGGCAGCTTCTCATTGGAACACTGCTAAACTGGCAGTGCCAACCAATCCCTAAGGATTTTGCTTGATAACCTTATTAAGAATCATGCAACTGGCTGGCAAGATAGCTCAGCGGTCTAAAGTGCCTGCTTAGGCAAGCTTAGGCAGGCACACAGGGACCGTGGTTCATCCTGGCACCACATGCCATGTCAGCACCCCCCCCAGATGGGCTGAGCTGACCACACACGCAAAAAAAAGAATCATGCAACCATCCATGTCATACTGAAAGTTCTAACACGAGTACTTATTGTAAGAGCCCGGACAGTTAAACAACTTGTGTACATTGGCTTAAACACTGCGAACACATGATGCAGGCAACAGAATTTTTTTCCTAAGAGCTGCCCCACCAAATTTTTAGTCTTACAAAGAAAGTAAGTTCTGTCATGTGGCCAAACCCTAAGATTAAGAATAGGAAGTCCTAGACTTCAGTGAACATTTTCTCTCCAGTTATCAGCAAGGTACAGTCATCGACTGTATACTATAAACATTAGCCAGCGATGGGCTCAGATTTCTACCTATAACGGTCCTTCTAAAGACCTAGAAATTAGAAGAGTGAAATCAAGCCAGGCATTGCTCATCAAGCCCAGTTGTGCCATTCCTGGGTTCTGTTCGGCACCTGGGCCCAAGTACAGATGAAAGCATGACCTAACCATTTCAGAATTCTACTTCTGCACAGTGAGCTACAACTCGCCAGCAACTTGTGCAGCCTTGACCTCACACAACTGTCACTTAAGGTGAGAAGTGCTCTTACTGTACTTTGGGGACTTGAGTCAGAAGATGAATCACTTGGGCACATCAGCACAGATGTACTGAGACACAGAGTTTGGGATTTTTTTGTTCCAATATGGAAGCATGGACATCACTGAGATTCCAGTTCAATGCCCTTCTTTTGTAGATAGAAAAACAGAGACTCAAAAAGATGGAAGTACCCATCCCAGGTCCCATAGCTGCACAGAACCATCTCCAAAACTAGAAGACAGGCCGGTCACATAGCTACACAGAACCATCTCCAAAACTAGAAGACAGGCCGTAATTTTCCACCCCAGTCCCATGAGGAACTGTCCATACAAGCCAGGGTCAACAGATCCCTGTGAATGCAAGGCCGACTTTCAGATTTGATTTAACAAGTATACTTTGCCTAAAAACAATGTTTTTCCTATGTTTGTTTTTGAGACAGGGTCTCATTTTGTATGAGTCCAGGCTGGACTTGAACTCACTTTGTAGCCCAGGCTGGTTTCAGACTCACAGCACTCTTCCTGTCTCAGCCTCCCAAGTGCTGGGACTGTGGGCATGAACCACCAAGCCCTATCTCTCTTATACTGTTTTGTGCGGAACAGGGGTAGTAAAGTGCTGCTGAGGCACTGTTAGAGCCACCAAAATAAAATCTTAAATTATAGATCTCAATACCACTCTGATACAACTCCTTGAGTTCCAAATCTACAGAAGGATCAAAATTCCTTATTACCCCTACGCTTTACATGAACTATAAAAATTCTAAATAGTAAAATGCAAAGAGCGATGTTGCCAAAACCCATTGCATCAGAATTGAAGGTCGTGAAAATTCTACAGGAAGTGTTTCTTTGTTCAAATTAATTTAAAAAGAAAAATAGACAAAAACTCTTATTTGATATACTCACAAAATATTTTACACAGAAGTGTAGGGGCTGGAAAGTTTGACTTCACATTATACAAGCTTCTTAGACCCTAGAGGATCCTATATCCACTAACAGAATCCCATACACATAGGCTATCATCAATAGGTCTTCTGAGTCCTCTGATGCCACTGGCAAGAAGAAAAAAGTGGAAAATGCTATCTCAGCTAAAGTGGGTTCAAAGGGGTTGTGATCAAAGTTCCATAGTCCCAGGAAAGCCTATGAATAAAAGGGAAGAGGGGTGTCAGGAACCTACTCCGGCTTTATTTTATTCGTTCCAAGAATCAAGGAACCGGCCATTTATATCTAGCAAGTTTTGGGTTTTTTTTTTTTTTCTAATTGGTCTACAGTTCCTGTAGAACACACGTTGAAGAGGGAAGATTCCATGATCAATAACCCCATCATTAGAGAAATGCACCTCTAGGTGAGACTGAGATTCAAGGTACCACAGCCTAGCAGGCAAGGTGCTCCACTCCTCCCTCAGCAGGTCTGGCCTCACCTATGCAGCAATACCCATCCAGACCAAGCTTCTCTGTGATGGGAACTGCCAAGATTCCCCTGTCCCCTCCTAGCCCTGAAATGGACCCCTCAGGCAGTAAAAGCTTGGGTGGGAGTCTGGAAGCTTTGGGACGTCCATGCATTTCTCTGCCTCCCCAGCTGGCAGACCAGCATCAAGCTAAAATAAAGATCTGAAACGGTATTTACTCGTGGCTGGAAAGAGACAAACGGCGTGCAAATATAATGCTTAGTAAGGAAAAGGTAGCAGATCTCCTATCTCAAAGGTCAACCCAGCCAACAATTCCTTCCTCTTCGCTCCGCATATGGCCTATCTCCTTCCCCACCTCCAATCGTCTTCTCAGAAAATGAGGCTGAATTCAGCGTTTTCGCTTTTTGTCCCACCTGGTTGAACCTGGATCCATTTGCTCAATCTAGTCACGCCAATCTGTCGCCCAAGTTCCTTGGTTACCGTGCAGAAAACTGCTTCCCGGCGCTCCGCTTCCAATCGGTCGCGAGAGCTCCACTCGGGCCTCCAGATGCAGCGCGGAGATAGCGCACCGCCCCCGGGAGCCCCAGTCCGCTCACAGCGGTGCAGCGGTGCAGCGATACAGCGTGGCAATGGCTAGAGATCCCGAGGTGGGCGGGCAGTCGGCCACCGCACGGCGGGGTCCGAGCGCCTCAGCGCCCTTCCGGGAATCCCACTCAACTCCAGAAAAAAGATCCTAAAAATTCCGAAAGCGAAACTGCGAGCAAGTCTCAAGAGTTTGGGAACTGTCTCCCAGACTCCCCGACTCAGGAACGCTGGACGCTGCAAATGCCATCAAGGACGCGCACTAGTGCTGTGGCCTTCGCTCCGTACACCCACCATCTGAGTGTCCTGGGACCTCGTTCAGGTTTTTTTGCACTTAAAATCCCCACATTCTCCCCTGCCGCTGGAGCAGCCTAGAAGCCTTCGGTACTGGGACGGTGGTCAGCTGAGCTCCAGAGCTGTATCAATTCCAAGAAAAACTTAGGCCCTGTGAGAATCCTGTACAATGTCCTTTGTAATAGCCTGTATTCAGTCCTCCTGGCTTCCACGGTGCAAAATCGTGGGTTTCAGTGCTCTGGAGTGAATTGTACCTTTGTCAGCATCGACGTCAGGAGGGCGAGGGGAGGGGTTCACAGCTGAAACTGCAATTTACCAGCACAGAGCCATTTTAGGCTGATCGGCACCTCCGCGGAGCCTTCCGAAGAGCCGGCCTCCGAGGACGCGCCGGAGCCAGGCCGGAAGGGCTGGGAGGCGGCGCGCTCTGCACCCAGGGGCGAAACGCGCGTCGATCTGCGCGCGTCGCCGATCGCTCTGCCTCGCTGCTCCGATGGGAGGAAAAGCCTGTCGCTATGTCTCCAATCGAGGTGCCACTCTGGCCCCCGCCCACCCGACTCCGCGAGGGGACCGCCCTCCGACAGCTAGGCAGTAGTCCAAATAAGCATATAGAACCTCCACTGGGCCCCTACAAACGCTGGAAACCACGTTGCTGTGGTAACTACCAACCTGGGCAGCCCCATTTTTTTAATTGTCTTTTTAAAAATGTCTCCCAGCTTCTGGCCACTATGCGGTCAGGTTCGCGAGCCCGGGAAAAGTCACCTGGGCTTGCCCTAGCTAGACCTGGGGCACGCTCTCGACTGCCGCGTGGCCCCCGTCCCCTCTTAGGGTCTTTCCGGCTAGCGCCGCCGAGCGTTCTCAGCTGGGCGGCTGCGTCCTGGACACGGGCGACCCCTGTCGGGGAACCCAGTTCCCAGCTAAGGCACGTTCCCGCTTTCCGGAAGGCTCTTCTCTGTACTAGCGTTTGCCTATTTTCCCTAAGGCTCTCCTCACGAGTACCGATTTTTGTCTCCAAATTCCACCCCTAGGCCCAAAAACAGGCCCCTCCCTAGACATTTCGCCTCCCCCTACTCTCCAAGGCCGCAGCGCCGCGTGCACGCCCGCCAAGGCCCGAGGAAGACGCCTCACACACAGCCCTTCGGTTCTCTACCCGAGCAAGGGGCAGCCCCTCCACACCCCAGTGCTTTCCCCAAACCCCGACTCCGCGAAACCAGAAAGCAACAAAAGCAGCTCCCCACCTGGACCTGCAGATCTTTCGGCTGAGCTTGAGCGCCCCTCTCTTTCTGCCCCCGTGCTTTCATCCTCCTAGTGATTTGGTTTGGACCCCAACCTTCCACCCTAGCGTGGCGTGAAGGGAAGCAAAAGCCCACTAAATCCAGCACACACAAAATCCCACTGAGGTCTGCAATTCGACTGCACCCAAAACCTTGGCCTTTAATAAGTCCCTTTTGTAGTCCCTTTAATAAGCACCTCCTCGCTCCACTTATTCGGGGCTTTACTGCACAGGATCTGACACACAGAAAAAGAGCTCACCTAGAAAGCCGAAATAAAGCGTTCCCTCTGCTCTCTTGTATTTTTGCACCACGTGTCAGCAGTTTGTCGCGTCAAATCCTGGCAAGGTGTTGGTTCCGAGCCGCACACACATTCGGGGCGGATCTCTTTTGGCGCGCCTCCACCCCGCAAATGCACACGCAAGCGTGTACCGTACACAGATGCACAGGCACACGGGGCCAGCGCGCCTCCAGGTTCTAGTCCCAGCCGGAGCAGCCGTCCACCCGTCACCCTCTAGCAATGGACTTGACACCGACTCTAACCTCGGAAAAAACTAGGGCGGCAAGTTCCCTTTCTTTTTTCTCACTTAATTCGCTAAAGCGATTCCCGAGGTAACTAAAGAGAGCTGAAACTAAGGTGTGGCTACTTCGGTTGGGTTTTTTCCCACCACAAAACCTTTATTTTCAGTTCTTAAAAGCCATCTAGCCCGCCATATTGAAACTGGCACGGTGTCGGAAGACTCCTTCCCCGCCGGGGTAGCGCTTCGAAGAAAACGCAAGTGCGGATGGGGCTCTGGACGCGCGTCCGGCGGCAGAGAAGCGGCCACTTCCCATTGCCAGGGATCCCCCTTCCCCGGCTAATCCCATCCAGCCGTCCCCGGTCAAAAATCAATAAATATACCCCGCAGTTCCTACAGTTGCTTGGGGGGGGGGGGGTTCAGCAACACACACGCTCGCGCGCGCACACACATTAAAAAATAAACTCTAAAGCCGGAGCAGGTTAGTCATCTAGAAAGGAAGTCGGAGGCGAGGAGACAACAGGAAAGCCCCAAATGACAGGATATTACTTTAAGGGGGATTTTTAAAAAGAACAAAAAGATCGTCTTTACTGGAGCACGCTCCGAAACTACTGCCTATCTCATTTCAGCTGCACAGGCAAATATTTTCAAGGGAGCAACAGCAAACGTCTCCGAGGTTTCCGACCCTCTTACGGGTCTCCAAACCCCCTCCCCACCGCCTTCTCCCCACCCCACCCCCCACTCCAAATGCACCCCCAAAGGAAATCTCGGTGCGGAGCGCAGGAGAGGTCGCTGCACGGCTAAAACGAGTGCACACTCGAGGGAAGGACCGGCCGCACCCGGGGGAGGAGGACACTTTGCAACTCCAGACGGACTCCGGCACGGCGGAGCTTTGCAGACGCCAAAGACTCGGGGAAAGGGGACCGAGGCAGCAAAAATGACAGCCCAGAGCATAGAGAGGAGTTTGGGGTTTCGCTCAAGTGCTAGCGCTTTCTTCCCCAGCCCTTCTCTCGGGTTCCGCTGCTCTTTCCCTCCCCACCCCCC
>NDGM010946700.1:0-12708 GCA_002564305.1 Octomys mimax | reverse complement strand
GGAGGAGGACGAGGAGGAGGAGGACGAGGACGAGGAGGAGGACGAGGAGGAGGAGGAGGAGGAGGACGAGGAGGAGGAGGACGAGGAGGACGAGGAGGAGGAGGACGAGGAGGAGGAGGAGGAGGACAAGGAGGAGGAGGAGACTAGAGTGAGAATTCAGGCTGAGGAAGAATATCCTGGTGAGTGGATTTTTCTAAAAACTGAATAAACCTGCTGCTTGAAAGCAGAGAAGACAGAGACTTGGCAAGTCATCCAGTGGTAGTAACAGTGAAATTCCACGTTGCCTTCTCCTAGTAACAAATGCATTAACATTACTGAGCACTTAACACAAAGTGTTGAGCATGTCATAAGTTTCCACTTACGAGATTTTCATAACACATAGAAAAGGAGTACTATTTTTTTCTTTAGTTTACAGATGGGAACATGACAGCACAGAGAATTTAAATAATATTTAATGATCAGAAAATAAATAGTACAGGAAACATCTAAAGACTCCAATACACATTAGCCTCCACCACTTCATCCCTACTAGTTTATACTGCTGGATGCAACAAAATTTCTTAATATAGCATCTTACCGTTCCTAATTTCATTGCTGTAAAAATATTGATTTTTTAAAAAAATAATTTCCCCATGAATTGACTGATACATATTAAATTAAATTACACATTATATTAGGTTTGTGGTTTATGACAAAATTGAAATAATGAATGCTATCACCTCCGGGAACAATAACAAACAATTGTCCGCTTTCCAGAAATTCACAGGAGCTTCGTAGTTCATCACAAAGTAGGTACCCATTTAAGTATATTGATTACAAAACACTCTTTTACCATGATCACTTGCACATCTCCATTAGGAACAGCAACAAAAATAAAAATTTGGAAAAGAAAAAATAAAATAAGTGGAAAGCTTTGTGACAAATCCACGTGCTTCAGAATCCAAGGTTGTAAACAGATCTCAGTCTCATTTACTAATTTTTTCACTATCTTCAATAGAAATGGGGGTGAGACCAAACCTTTTGTGGGAGGGACTAATTTTCAAGAATAGTGTATGTTTGTCATCAGTGTAACTTAACTAAAATGTCACAACAGAAATAAAAAATGGTATTTTTTATATAAGCAGTTCAGAGTAAAACAATTTTCTTAGCATCACTCTGGAAATGAGAGTCGGGTTCAGCATTCATACACAGTAGACTTATTGATATCCGTTGCTTTCTTCTTGAACAAATCCCTGTCCAGATTCTGTGTTCACTGATACCACGTCCTGAAATTGAAATTTCTGTTCAGCCAATAAGATGTCATTGAAACATAGCACCCCGATTCTTATTTTTGTACCACCCCATCCTTCTCAAAATTAGGATAAATTATGAATTTATAAATTATAAAATTAGGAAAAAAATTTTTGTATTCATAAATGCTTGTGGATAAAAGAAAATGAGAAACATAAGAGATATGAATACTTCTAATGTGTACTGCATGAGCGAAGTGACCACAAGATATCCTGCAACACGGATCATAAAAAGAATGATTCATAAAAAGAACATGACTCAGGAGGAGGAAAAAGTCACATATCCAAGTTTTAAGCCACTTTGAACTGTCCTTGTTAACCTGGGATTTATACAGTGGCAAATAAAGACGCACAGTAGGTCAGCATGCATTTGATCAATTACAAAATGGTGGGTTATTGAATCTATAAGAAATCAAAGAAGGGATAATGGTATAAAGAAAATATAAACATGAGGGAAAAGTGGACTATGAAGAATGAAGAAAGATGGAAGATTTTCGAATAATTTTGAAAAAAAAAGAGATACTGTGCCTGTTACGGCACACAGCTGACGGATGAATACCATGGGCGTGACCGCAACAGATTCAGTTACATTGTGTTTTCTTTGTTTATTTTTGGTATTTATGATAATTTGAATAAATTCATGGATGAAGCAAGCAGCCAGAAATAGAAAACAAGCAAATTTTTAATATATTAAATCTATAGAGAGAATAACCTATTCATAAAATATGTACAAATGCATTATAAACATAAAACCAGGAGATGGATATAGGGAGAGGGAGGAGACCAAAAGGATTAGGATGCGCTAGGTCCAAGTACCAATCCGAATAACGAATATAATCCATATGTATTGCGAGCACTTTGATAACAATAGAATTTTATAGTATATATATTTTAAAAGAAAACCCCAGCAAAGTTATCAAAATGTGTACAGCCAAAAGCCATCAGGCTTTGCATGGCAACATTCACAATTAGGATAAATTTAAATAAACACAAAGACATAGTATTACAACACAATTGGATAACATTTTCTGTAATCTATACTATAAGCATATTAGTAAACAGGATATTAGTAAACTTTTAAAAAGTTAAAATTTATTGTCGTATTTTCAACTACAAAAGGGTTTTGTACCTGTAAATCACCACAGAATTCAAGGCTTAACTGCAATAATCATGCGCATGATGATGCAAAATGTTAATATAAGTTTTCAAATTTAAGTATCTGAGAATATTTGGGACATTGACCTATTTTGGAATGTTTGAATTTAGCACTACTTGTACAGGGAAGTTATGGGGGTTTAATTTTTATCTGTACAAATATCATTCAAAGAAAAATATTTTCTTTAACTTACATAACTGATTAAGTGGATCCAATGACATTTAAAGAATAATAACATTAAGAAAACATTAATAGTGTATAAGAAATTAGAGTATATGTATAAAATTCATTGAATTTCACTTCTAATAGAGAATATGCATAGAGAGTATGCATTTAAGTAACTCCATTTATTCAACTTAGGAATACATAAAAATTTTAAGTAAAGCTATTTTATTTCAAAACTGTACATTCTATTTCACTTTGAGTTGTTATAATAAAAGGTAAAATAATTAAAAATTTAAACATCTTAAAAATATGTATTCCTTGTATTCAAGTTGGACCTAAATTAGCAAGCAGTTCAGTAATATGTTGGTATATGAAGTATTACTGTTGTATTAAGGCATATTTAAAATTTCTCTAAAATGTGTATAGGCATAAATTTTGAGAAACTAGTTTCTCTAGTTCTGATAATCTACATAACTCCTTCACAGATATTCTGTTGTAGAACAAATTTCACTTGTTTTAGAAGAAGATCAACTTATATTCTGATTAGCAGAAGTTGTATCTTTCCCTATCTCTAGAACAGCGGTCTCTCCAACTTTTATCAGCAGGGCTGGTTTGGGGAAGACATATTTTCCAGGGGTGGGGAGGTGAGTGGGGTACTTGGGGTGTGGGGGATGCCCCTGAGGTTAGATAGTTTCTCACAAGCAGGTCCAATCCTAGATTCCCGACCTGCAAGTTTGACAGTAGGGTTGGGCTCCGAGGACAGTCTCCTTCCTGTTACTGCCAGACAGGAAGTACAGCTCAGGCAGTCAGAAATGCACACAATCCAGAAAGCCTGGAATCCAGAGGAGCTTCCTGGGATCCACCCCCACCCCCACACACCTTCTGCTGTGGGCACCTTCCCTTCTGCTGTCGGCACCAGCAACTTAGGGCCAGTCCCTGCACAAGGGCTTGGGCACCTCAGCTCCGGAAGTATAATCAAATTTGAGTATATTAGTAATGTAACAGTTTATGTAATTAAAATATATTTTAGGGGGTCAGGGAGATAGCTCAGTAGAATAGGCACTTCCCTGGCAAGTGCAAGGATCTGAGTTCAATCCCCAGATATGCAAAAAGAAAATAATAATATATATGTATATATATATGTATGTATATGTATACATATTTTAAACTAATACCTTACTGTATGTTTCAGTATTTTTTCTCTTTATTATTTTAAAGAGAATAAAAATTTAAAGAAAATTTTAAATGATACAGAATTTTAAAAGAAGAATGTAGGAAATCAACAAAGGTTGTTATATTACATATTGTTATCTTCAGAGTAGTGAAAACTAGAGCCTTTTATACTAGTTGAAATGTATACTTTTAGTATACTTTTAGTCTAGTTGAAATGTATACAACTAGAGACCACACTCATGAGTGAAATAAATCAGAATCCCATGGGTAAACACCATATGGTCTCCCTAGTGAAAGAAACTGAAAGAGTAAATGAAATCCAAAAAGTACAGTAGATATTGTGAAAGGAAACAAAATTGATCAAAAGGAAAAGAAGGAATAACTGAGATAAGGGAGGAGAAATGAAAGAAGGAAGGGAAAAATACGCACACACAAGATAGCTAAGATAATTGTACTACTGATTTCTATTGGTTTATTGAAAGGAACAGTTAATGTTTATTTTTTCAATAGATTTTTTAAGAGTAGAATTTATTTATTGGGGGGAAAGAACACTCCTTTCCTGGAGAGGGACAGAATGGGAGCCCAAGCAGGTGGACCCTCTCAATAGATTTTTATCTACTCTTTACTCTTTTGTACATAGTTTTTTTCAACATAGTTTTCAGAGCTTGGTATTAAATGGATTGGCAATATTTGTTTTCAGTATTGTCCATTTTAAAATTATATGTAAAAAGTACATATGTTAGTGCTTACTGTAACGTTAGTCTGCCACTACACTGGAATAAATATGAAGGAGCAACAGTATTTTGTATGATTATATCTAAGTAGGAGAGAACACACAAGAAAAGCTTATGAGATGTACAAAACCATGCTTTTCTCAAGTTTTCCTTCCTGGCTACTGGTGTGTAAGACTAAACAAATACCCTACAGGAACCAGAAGTCTTGAAAAAATTCACCAATTTGGTGTCAGATCATGTCAGGCTCTGGTCAAGGTCCGGTCTGGGTCTGCAATTCAGACTAACACTAAAAGGCAGAATTAAACAACTCTCACAGGGCTCCAGCTCCAAGAGTCTCCTGAAGGCTGGTTCTAAATCCTCCCCTGTGCGCTCTATGCACAGACACAGGCTTGCAAAGGCCCTTCCCCTGCTTTACTGGCACTATACACACACTGCATTCTGTCAGGTGTCTAAGGTGAATTCTCAACATTATTCTTGAAAATAAAACAAGGAACTTGAAGTAGGAAGAGTATGAGCAAGTCTGCCTCATCATAAACAATGATAAAGAAAGCCATTAAAAATAATACAAATGGGATCAATGGATGGCTGTTCTGGCAGTATTCTAATCAGCCCTACAGTGAACATGGTTTATTTTTACTTTTGAAAAGTGACGTGTGGATTTGCTTTCCTTTGAGATGTCCTAGTGCTCTGTATAATAAATAACCTCTCAAAGATACTAGGCTTTATCAAGGGCATCCAAGGACAGGTGTAGTTGCTGATAAATGGATAAATTTCACTTCATTTGCAGTAAGAGAGATGGTAACAAACTTCCAATTCATGTTGGAAATCACTCATTAAATGACAATTTTTAGGATGTAAAATTTTTTACTATTTCTTTGTTCAAATAGTACTATGCATGAGAATAACTAAGAGAAGTTTACTTCATTGTAAACTATACTATAATTTATAAATATATAGCATTCACATGTACCATTGAAATGCAATGGCAAAAATCTGTTATTCATTCTGATTGCTGTATTACAGATGTTAAAATGAAACATGGTTGATTCTCGAAGAGAATTCTAGATTCTATAAAAGTATTGTTTTACTCTCTAATTTCAGACCAATAATTTACGCATAAATAACAAGTTTCATTTTCTTGAGTATGCCACTTTGAAAAAGAAACTATAGCTCCTAATATTATTTTACTATTATTGTCGAGCTATAGTTTGTAGATCATAAAATTCACCCATTATAAATTTGTACTTGGGCATTTTACTAAATGTATAAAGCAGCTACATAAGCACCAAAATCCAATTTCAGGGCACGTCATACCGGTGCGGGCTCAGTCAGTCCTCAGCCCCTCCCCGCCCCAGGAAGGCAGTTATCTACCTTTACAGATTCAGCTTCCGTGAGCTTTTAATATAAAAAGAGTAAAAGAAGATCCGAGCTCTGCACGTTCTTTAAAGTGACACAATCCTGAGACTTGTGCAACCTCTTGCATCACAAGCTCCTTCTGCTTGTATTGCTTTGTATTCCAAGTCTGTAGATACAGTACTCTCTTTTCCAACAGTTGATGAATAGATAGTTTGTTGCTAATTTTTGAACATTAAGAATAATTTATTTTCTGTGTATTTTTCAGTAGGCATATATTTTTATTATCTTGTAAACCTGTCCTGGTTTGGATAAATTCACTGATTTAAGATGGTGCCTAGAGATACTGTCATCATTATGTGACATAGTAAGCTGATAATTTACTCTTTTTAAAAATACTTCTGCATTTTTTCAAAGTTGCCCAACCAGCTTACAGTCTCACAAGCAATAGAACAGGCTTCCACTTTCCCATTACTTACCAATGTATCACACCGTTTGGGCAAGCATTCTAATGAGGCAATGTGCTATACTACTTTGGCTAAGGTTGCTTTATCCAATGATTAATAAAGTTAAATATAATTTTCAAAGGAAATATTTTCAGTTAAGGTTTATATATTTCCATATGTAAATAGTTTATGCAAATTGAAATTTCATAGTTACATAGGTATATATATTAATGTGACGCTTCAATACAAATCTACAACATAGCAAAATCAGTATGGGTAATTAGGATTTTCTTCTCCCTAAACACTTATTATTATTTTTTTTTTTCAGAACCAGCAATAGAACTCAGGCACTTGCACTTGCCAGGGAAGCACTTATTCCACTGAGCCATCTCCCTGGCCCCAACATTTATTATCTTTTTAGAGGTTGTTTAAAATCTCTTCTAGGGGCTGGGGAGATGGCACGAGAGCCTGAGTTCGATCCCCGGTTCCGCCAAGGAAAAAAAAAAAGTAAAATCTCTTCTAATCCTCTATAGATATATACATTGTACCCTAAACTGTTGTGAACTGAAGTCATACTGCTTAGCTCTTCCATGTCTAGACTTTGGCTTCGCTTTCACTGCTCTTGTGGCTTTTAGAGGACTCCCCATAAAACATGCAACATAATTAATATACATAAGTAACACAACTTGATTTTCATTTTTAAAAATTTTCTCATATAAAACAAAAAAATAAGTAGGCCATAGTTTGGCCACAACCATGAAAGATTTCCAATACAAGTGAAAACATTTGGTAAATGTATTTCTGTGCCTGATTTATTTCTCAGCATAATGTGCTCCAGTTTCAAATATATTATCACTCATGGAAGAATTTCATTTCCTCTAAGTTTATTTAAATTAGTACATAAAAATGTAAAAGTTATATGTGTCAATGCAATATGATGTAATGTTTGAATGCTTGTATATATTTCCTGCTTTTAAAATCAGATTAAGCATATTTATCTCTATGATCTACGAGAACTTTAGAACAAAGCTTTCCAAAATCCTTTCTTATACATGTATGGTATATAAATGTTACTTAAGGTTATCTGTCGAACAGTGAAACTTCAGAGCTGCTTGCTCCTATTTGACTATCTTCATAATCATTGATAGACTTTCTTCCATGTCTCTCTTCCTCTCAGCTCTTTTCTCTGCCCCAGTGTACCCATCATTGTATGCTCAACTTCCATAAAAGCTCCGTTACTGGATTCTACATTTAGATTTTTTTTTTTTTGTAGAACCTGGGATTGAACTCAGGTCCTTGCGCTTGTCAAGGAAGTGCTTATTCCACTGAGCCATCTCCCCAGCCCCTGGATTCTACATTTAAATGAGAATATTTGGTACTTTTCTTGCTGTGCCCAGCTAATCTCACTTAACAGAATGGCTTCCATTCGATCCATGTTGTTTCAGAGGAAAGTATTTCATGTTTTTATGGCCGAATAGTATTCCATTATACATATGTAATGCATTTTTAACCCATTAATAGGTTGTCGCCATGCATTGGCATTGTAAATCATATTGCAATATCCAAGGGAATACAGATGTTGATCTAAAGGTGTTGTTTTGACATATCAATTTCACTACCTTTAGATCTGTGTCCATTTTTGCTGTATAGGAGAATCCATGGAGCATCTCTCATAGTAGTATAAAATAGTATAAAACAAAAATTACAAGTGATATGGAATTTCACTTAACAAAATAATCTGAATTTCTCGGTATTTCCTGTAATGCAAAATGTTGTCTTCAACCTGGTCATTCATATTCCTTCTAAGACTTTATGGGTTCTACTTCCTCTGCACCCAGTCCTTGTGCTTGCCAGGCAAGCTCTTAGACCACTGCGCTATCCCCCCGGCCCTCCTATATCTTCTTGACAAAAAGGTCTACCGGCTCTTTTATTTAAATCTTTAAATAGAAAATTATGTCATGTATTTCTTTTTTTATATTGAATGCCTTTTGTATTTTTCTCTTGCTTTATTTGTAAGGATAAGATGTCCCATACTATTTTGAGCATAAGATGAAAGTAGTCTTTTTCTCATTCTTGTTTTAAAGGAAAACATTTCAAAATGTCCCTTTACAGTATGAAGTTGATTAAGAGTGCTCATGTATGATCACCATCATTATGTTGGGTTCCTTCTACACCTACTTTGTTGTGAGTTTTATGGTGACATGAGAATGAACTCTTTTGTATGTGCTATCTGCATGTATTAAGATTATATTAAATTTTTTTTCATTTATTTTGTTGCTGTGACATTTTACATTACGGATTTTTGTCTATTGAACCATCTTTCAAATCTTAGGATAAATTCTACTTTTTTTTTAATCTGGGAGATTACCTCTGATCTGATATCTCCTGCTCATCTGCAGTTGTTTCTTTACTTCAGTGGCTATTGTTTCAAAGATTCCTGGCATGCAACTTCCAATTTTTTCTATGTTCATGTCTCCTGGATTTCTTCTGGGTGGGCTCAGAGGCTGAGATTGCATCTTGTTCCTTCGTTTTGTCATTTTGTATTTCAGACAGAACTCCTTACTTTGCTTTCTGTGCTACTCTTTCATCAAAGCTTGATCTTAGGTAGCTGTATCACAGAATCAGAACCTCTCTATAAACAGTCTGTTCTTTGGGTATCTCTTCCATGTCAGATATTCCTGTTTTGTTGTGTCCCAAGATTTTGCTTTCTCTGTGGAGGTTGTGGTGTTGGTTTCAGCTTGGCACTGTCCTCTGTTCTGGAGTCTTCCAGGTGGATTAGTTCCTCTAAGTTGCCTCCTGCTGCCTCTGTGTTACGAGGATCTTCCAGTAGGTCTGGGCCTTGGTCTGGGCTTCACTGGCTAGCAGTATGCCTCAGCTCACTGAGGACAGCCACAGGCCTTGGCCTCTCTTCCCAAGACAAGGCCACTGAATTCCTCCAGTGGTGTTGCAAGCTGGGTAACTCACAGAGCTGTTCTGCATGGAGTTTAGGCCCCTGGCTTGCTCACCAAGCTGTTTTGCCAAATTCCACTTTTTGTTTTTTGGTTTATTTTGCATTTAGTACAGGGTCTGCAGAGTCTACGTGGTCTCACTACATAGAACAGACTCAGTGATTCTCCTGTTTGAGCCTCCCAAGAACTGATTACAGGCAGGCATCACCATTCCCAGTCTCAGTCGAAGTCTTAGCACTCCCCTGCGGCAGAGCCGGCGCGGCAGGCCAGGGGTTGAACGCCAGCCTCTGTGCTCTGCCTAAGCCGTTGCTGCTGAGGTATCTGGCCAGCCCCTTAAATTCCACTTTTTGATATACTTTAGAATTATGCTGAGAATTTTTTAATCTATGTCTATCAGTAATAGTATTATTATTATTATTATTATTATTATTATTAATTTAGGACAGGGTCTACAGGGTCTATAGGGTCTCACTGCATAGATCAGACTTGTAGTGATTCTCCTGTTTACTGCCTCCCAAGTGCTGGCATTACAGGCACGTGCCACCACACCCAGTCTCATTTGCCGTTTCGCAGTGCCCCAGGGGCAGAGCCAGCAAGGGAGGTCTGGGAATCGACCTCGCAGCCCCTGCGTCTGCCTAAGCAGGTGCTTTAATTTGCTGAGCTATTTGGCCGGATCTGTAATAGTGTTCATTGACCTCCATTTATTGTGTGTTTATCTGATTTAGTTTTAGGGAAAGGATGGGTTTATAAAATGACTTTTGCAAATCTTGCCTCAGTTTTAGTTTTAAGAGATAGGTTAATAATTATTTTTACAGGGCTGGGAAAATGGCTCTGTAGAATAAGCACTTGCTTGGCAAGTGCAGGGTCCTGAGTTCAATCCCTGGTGAAAAAAAAAAAAAAATTAGGTAAAATCCAACAGTTAAGTCTTCTAATCTTGTGCTTCTGTTTCTCATGACATATTTTATTCTTAAAGCAGCTCACTGATTATTGTTTTTCTTTTCCATGGCTTCATGGTTCAGTTTTGATAAACTGTATTTGTTGAGAAATTCACCTTTGGTCCAACAGGTGTTTCAATTTTTGCACATAATTATTCACAAATACCCTTAAGGAATATTTGTATTTCTGTTTGTTTGCTTTATATAAAGTAAGGCTGTAGTGTTGGATACATAGTCACAATTTTTAATTATTTTTGTTGTTAGCTCATCTTATAATTGTGACTTTGTTTAGTTTCAGATTATTTTATTTTTTAAAAATTATATTTTTCTAATGATGTCTAGTCCTGCTCACATTTCCTTACATAGGATATCCTTGGTCACATACTCACTTTCCAACTATGTGAGTATCTCCCAGTGGAATAAGCATGGATTGCATGTCACTTCTGCCATCATTAAATTATTCTTGACAACACAGTATTGTCATTGTAATTCATTTTCCACCTTGTTTCCACTTCTATTCATTTTACATTCTTTTAAATAATTTATACATTTTTTTTCTCTTTCTTGGTGGTTTGTTGTATAGATAATATCTCATTATTTCCTTATTCTCCTTTGTTTCTTTGTGGTGTTAATGAGTTTTTTGCTTCTCTATCTTTTCTTATCATGGTTGTCCTTGTGTTTTCATGATACAACTGCCTTAATATTTTTTGTGGGCCTACTCTAGTGGTGCTAAGTTCCCTAATTTTACTTGTCTTGAAATAATTTATTTCTTCTTCATTTCGGAATAAAAATATTGTTTAAACTTAGCATTCTTGCTTGGCAGATCTTTGTTTCTGCACTTTGAATATATTATATCTTTGTGTCCTGAAAAGTTCTTTTCTTTCTTTCTTTTCTTTTTTGGTACTTTTTAGGGAAGGGTCTACAGGGTATTCAGGGTCTCACTACTAAATTGGACTCACAGCCTCCTGTTTACAGTCTCCCAAGTGCTGGAATTCCAGGTGCACGCCACCACGCCCAGTCTCAACTGCCATCTCAGCATGCTCCGGGAGCAGGGCCAGCACAGCAGGCCCAGGGATCAATCCCCTGGCCCCTGTGCTTGCTTGCAGGTGCTTTAATCTGCTGAGATATTTGGGAAGCCCTTGAAAGGTTTCGTCTGAGAACTTTACTATTAGTTTCATGGTAATCACCCTATAACTGAGTGCATGGCTTTCTCTTACTAATTTTAGAAATTTTTCTTTTTCTTGTGTAGTTGATAGTTTGACTGTACGGTGTCACAGGGAAGGTCTTTTAGGACCAATTTATTCAGGGTTCTGAAGCTTGGTGAATCCAGATGTGTACATCTTCTCAAGATTTGGAAAGCTTCAAGTTATTGTATATTGAATATATTTTTATGACTTTTCCACTGTAGTCCTTTAGTAATAGACACAATGTCAGTATTTATTTGTTTTAATGTTTTATATTTTTATGAGCTTTGTATTCTCTTATACTTCCTCGAGTTTCCATAGAATCATCATTTTCATTTTGCAATGTATTCATACTCTTTTCTTTGGGGTGTGTTGGCAAAGAACTAATAAATATTCAGTAGTGTCATGTTACATGGCTTTTTAATGTTTTAGTCTCCTTTAATTGATATTTGCACATCTAGAGATTCAGTTCATCTACCAATATTATTGAATGACTTTTATAGTAAACCACTTTGTCTTAGGGATATGTTCCAAGGACATTGATTGTATGCACCACCGCATATTTGATGCAGTGAAATTTTGAGTAGCTGCTTGACCTGCAATAAGTTTTGGTACCATCAACCTAAATCACAGTGACTGTGGCTACATAGGTTCATGGTAATGTCTGATCAACTAGGATGGAAGTTTCTTAAGTTGGACACATGAATGAGATGCTCTGGGTCTTGTCTATCTAGATATGATTAACTGAACCCCACTGATTTTCACCAGTTGCATGAGACAGGTCTATTCTGATGGTTTTGCCTGGAGTACTTGGTTGGCTTGAAAGTACAGAGAGGATGTATATCAGTCTTTGAGAGCTGCACATAGACCAAGCTATTCATTTGGACTCAGAGAGCATGGCACATATATTCAACAACACCAACTGGTTATCTATCAGAGGTTAGGGTACCCAAAAGTGTGCAAAACCTCCTTGAGGGACTTTTAGGGAGTGGACAATTTAAAGCCTGGTTAGCTGCCAGCTATGACTCAGAAAGTGGGCGGGGCCACACATCAGCTTCTTGCAGGCTCAGAGTGCTAAGCTGCTCGAAGTGAGCTTCCTGGATGCTTCTTGGTGTGATGGAATGACAAATGAAGCCATCAGGCATCCTTCTAAGTCAGCAGATGAGTTTGTAGTGTCAGCCTTGGTTGTGAAACTAGCGGCATGGGCTATTACCTAGCTTCTTCTTAGCATTCTGCATGGAAAAGATACCAAGGTCTGTCTGTCTGCCTCTTTCTTTCTTTCTTTCTTTCTTTCTTTCTTTCTTTCTTTCTTTCTTTCTTTCTTT